>JASDQU010101554.1:152820-200988 GCA_032191745.1 Picea mariana | reverse complement strand
CTAAGGCCTATAAGGGCAGAGGAACTCCCCCCTAATGATTTCTTTTTTGACAGAAAAAGAAAAGCTGTAGTTAAGCAGGAATTTCATCAAGAGGGAGAGTCCACTGTTAAAAAGTTCAAAGTAATGATTGATGGGATGAAAAAAAGGAAAGATGAATTTGCCACAGAGATTGCAAGAACGCTGGGAGCGTACGCGACGGCAAATCAGTTCTCGGTCGTGGCGTTAAAAAATCATCTCAAAGCAAAGAATCGATTGATTAAGACTCTTGAAGCCCGAATAGCTTCGGCTACGGAGGATGCTAAGAGTCAAGCGAGTGGACAAATAGAGCTGGCCCAATTGGTCGATAGGAAAGAAATCGAAGTCCTCAAGACCAAGCTGGAACAGGAAAATTCAGTTATCCGAGAAGGCCGGGCGCAGTCCGGCCACCAGAGGGATACGATCACACAATTACAGGCTCAGTTAGAGGTTGCAAAAAGCAAGGTGATTGACATCGAGATTGTTAAATCCCGAGAAATCGACATTCAGAGCAGGGTCTCTTCTGCTCAACAGAGTCTACTAAACAAGATAGGGGAGTTTCAAAAAGATTGCTTGTTAATGAATCAGATTTCTGAGAATCTGATTGTTAAGGAAAGAAATGCAGAAGCCGCTCGGGTCGTCTTCCAGGAAGCAGTGATAGCGACCAATAACAGATTTTCAGCAGGGACCCCCGGGCTCTCCATTTCCGAACAGACTAGGGGTAATATTTTGTTAAAGAACTGGGAGCATGATATTACTATAAGCAAGGAGCAGGCACAAAAAGTGACGAATTCACTAGAAGAAACCTTCAAAATCATAAATGGTGAACTAGTAGGGATGGAGAGTGGAGGAGACACAAAGACGCTGAGGCAAATAAATATGGAGCGTATCTCCCTCGATATGAAAGATAAAAATGAGAGAAATTTGATGGAAATCTTTAAGATGGACAGGGCAGGGATGGCTCAAATTGATGAGCATCTAATTCAACCCAGCACACAACTCGGCACCCTTGATATTGTTGATGCATATATGGGAAATAAACTTCCACAATTAGCTCGAGACTGCTATTTTTCCGAAGCTAGTTGTCAGGCAGAGCCATCAAAGCTCATATCCCAATTCGTGGACAAATGTAGGATATGCACTGAGTCTATGCAGAGACAAGCACCTGGCGCTTCTTGAAAACGGAGTGGAAGAGATGGAGTGATTTCGCTCCTAACAGCTGCCAAACGGAACCGCCACAGCTTGTATCCAATTTTACGGACAGATGTATCATATGCACCGAGTCACTTGAAGGAAGCACCTGGCACTTTTTTGTATAAATAGAACAGAGAAAGAAGAACAAAGGGATGGACCTTTTTTGGGAAGTGATTGTAATAGATTTTTCTGCATTCAAGAAGTTAATACAAGCAAATTTGAAGATTCCTAATTCCGTCACGACTATGTTACAAGTTTGTCTGTTATGTTTTTTGTTTCTTTTATGTTTTTTGTTTCTTTTCATTTTGCTCTACATAATTGATGTGTGTCACTATAATTTAGTACAACCACTACTATAGTGAAAGGATTTCATCATGCTGTAATTGTTTCTTGTTTTTCCTCTGCACCAACTATCAGTGGGTGTAAGACCAATTTACATTTACAGGATCATATATTTATTTACACAATATCAATTATGTCTGTGTTAGTTCCTTCTTTTATGTATGTGCGAGTTTTCTATTGACTAGAACCTTACATTATCCACTGTTAAACGTTCTTCTCTCACGTTGCATCTTTTTATTAAAAATAACACAGTTACGGGAAAAGGCCTTCAGTTTGTGTTTTTATTTCATTCTTCGTGCAAAGGTTTCTCTTCACTTCAACCAAATTGAACAGCGTCGAAACCTCTCGTTAAATGATTTCTTACTGGTGATGTTTTCCCAATGACTGTCCCTGTAGCTACTCAACCGAATATTCAACCTGGACTCTCTAATCAAAATCATATCGCTTTAAATCTTTTCGATACAATACTCATAACCGCTAACACCCGGGAAGAACTTGAACGTTCATGGGCAGCCATTGAGTGAGATATAACTGCTCAAGAGCAGTTGGAAGCTAGACATAGGGAACATAGAAATCTGCCTTAGTTTCCCATACCGAAAGTGACTTTATTCTTGTATACAGCTTTTACATATTTTCGGATGCCTTGACACTGTACTTTAAGCCTTAGTACAGACTCAGGAACAACATATGCTTCATGATTTTCTTCTTATTCATTGGACTTTTCTTCTTCAGTATTGTCTCTTTCAATCCTTGGATAAGGACATTCAAATTCAACATGTCCTACTCCTTCACAATTAAAGCAAAAGAACTCACCTCTATTTTCTTTTTTGAAATCTGAGATGTTGTAATTTGCTTCAACTTCGTCTTCTTCTTCTTATTCTTCTTATGCTTCTTCCCTTGCATAACGGTCTTGTAGCTTGTCCTAAATCTCTTTTGCTGATGCACATGATCCCACCTTGGATTTCACTGAATATGTCAATCCATCTAGGATGGTATCTATTGCCAATTTGTTGTTCCTTCTTGCTTCTTTTTGAGTTGTAGTCTTTGGTTTCTTCAAAGCATTGTATCCTAAAGCAACTGAGAACCAGACATCTTCCCCAAGAGATTTCAAGTAATTTTCCATTCTATTACTCCAGTATTCAAAATTGCTTCCATCAAATGGTGGAATCCCATTTGGAATGTTGTCTTCCATTTCTGCTTAGGATATTCCTTCCAATGGTTAAACTATTTTGAAGGCAACCTGCTCTGATACCAATTGTTGATACTGAGAGGGGGGTGAATCAGTATCAAGTACAAATTGAAAAAAAAAATCAAATTATACTTCAACCTTATCATATATTCAATTATATCCAATGAGCAATGAGCAATAGTAGAAGAGTTACACGAATACACCATGCACAATATATGATAAATAATCAATAGATATTGTTCAAGGGAAGTAATTACTTCCAAGGGAAGCTACAGCTTCTGAATATAAAGGGAGGGATAAACCTCCAAAAGGAAGATACAATCGTCCAACATCAAGAGAGGTTTGACCTTTCCATCCTTGCCCCTTCCTTCCACCCAATAATATATGAGAGACAATAAAACTTTACATTAAATTATCACCATCAACCAACCATCACATAGAACCTGATAATGCTTCCTGAGACTTCTTCAACTTCTGCAATTCTTCACTTCTTGGAATACTTTGATCCTATAGATAATATTACTCAATGTATTATGTGAAACTCCTCCAAGTTTCTCTCCTTGAATCCTCCCAAAAAAGGAGTTATAGAAAAAATGGTAGACCTTATTCAATTATGTTTTATTCGAGAGAGAAAACTTGTACAGAATGCCCCGCAATCCATATTTAACATCCTATTCTAAAATTCATACACAGGAAACTACAGCCCGTACTCTTTCCAATGAAATTGGTCTCACTTCATTTGGATTCTATATGAAGAATTTATAACTATTTTACCTGGAACACTTGTTTATGACTAGCTTCAGGATTAGTCAAAAACCCTATCTTCCACAGAGTGTATATCCAAAGTTATAGCGAATTAAGAGCTAAAATTTTTACCGCAGGTACCTAGATATGTATTCTCACTATCCTCTGAATTTCACCATCTGAATCGTTCTATAAACAAATTTATAGCTAAAATGGTAAGATGATCGGTAAATAACATACCTTAGAACACATCACCGAGAGACTTCATCCTCCCTTGAAATTTGCCCTTCTTTACTTTAGATTTCCTCTGAAATTTGACTTATATCTCCTTGTTCATTAAAAAACTCGTGTGTATAAAATCAATGTATAATGATATGTATTTATACCATTTATGTCACTTCCTTTTAACATTAGGGACGACCTGACACTTTCTTATTTTGTAATTATTTTTTTTAATTATCTTTAGGATCGACCTGTACTTCCTTCTTGAATTCACTTTGTCATCTACAAAAATAAATTTCTCCTCAACCATGAGGATCCACATGACATGCCACCTACCACTGAAAATAACATGATGTATACTATCCATCCATCGGTGTTGTATCTGGATGTGCAGTGTCCTTCATGTCCAAATACCTTCATCAATATTGGGGTCAAAAACCAATGACTAGGGTTGACATCAATGACAACAACCAATCTTGCAACAGTACCATCCTCTGATTATTTCTTGCAGTCAAAACAAATTCAGGGGGGACAAGTGTGTAAAAAAAATTTCCTCCAAGTTGATTTTACGGGGGTGTTGGAACATTTGGTTCAATCATAAACCTCACCTCATCGCTTGAGTGGGTCCACCAAATATTTTGGTCGAAGGACGACTAAATTATTGGTTGACCATGTCCACTTAAGATCCTCGATCCATGTTTTATGGATAGGTGCAACCAACTTCACCCAAGCTTATTTGTTTGGTCCTTGACCAAAACCTATTTATAGACGATCCTTCTGATCAGTCTATCATCATCAAGATATCTATTTTCACTCTCATGGAGCGTGCTCATGCTTCAGTGCTAAAGTGTCTTTAGACACCACCTCTGATCTCGGATCTATTCTTATATATGGTTAAATCCTATACCAACACTAGGCTTATTAAGGGCCTCTTCTTCTCATGTAGAACAACCTACTAATTGGTGTCCCTCACAAAATAATGTAAATAGTTTTAATGTCCCCAATTTTGATGAGATTAAATATATCATAGATATAAATGTAGATAAATGAACATGAACACTCTATTTTGATGGAATTAAATCCAAAAGTGGCTTTGGAGCAGGGATGATTTTAGGGGCTAAATTTCATTCATGGGCTAATTTTCCATGGTTTTTCCCAAAAAACGATTCGCTATTCTAAAAATGATTCGCCAAATTCTATAGGATAAAATTATTTTACCTTAAAAATTGCCAAAATTTTATACAAACTATATAAAATCCTTATAAATTTGAATATTTTTACAAAAACATCGCCAAACATTTATAGTTGGCATATGAAGGATTACTAAGATTCGCCAAGGCTTCTACATTTTAAAATAAATTTCCATCCTTAAAATCATCCCTTCTTTGGAGTGGGGATAGTACGTGTTGATCAACTATATTTCATGCTACTTAGTGGCAAGAATTTTTCTGTCAACAACATTGTGGATTACACATATTTAACTTCAAGGTCACAAAAGGCCTTAAAATTCAATATCAAACATTTAAGGGTCTTTGGTGATACAAAATTTGTTTTCAAATAAGTGTGAAGAACATGTCAATGAAATTATCTTCACCTTAAGAATTGTAAATGTCATTTTTGGGACCTCACGGAATATTTTGAGTCATTACACATCAATTCCATATCTATGGAAGATATATCTAGTTGGTGCCTTAGTTGTATTGAATGCATCCTTATGTCCATCGGAAATTTTTCCTTTAAATAAGTTGGTAATTGAACATGTCCTCACACCATCTGCACATAAAAATGTCACTAAGTGATAGGATTTCAATGATGATAAACATATCTTTAATTTTGTTTTCAATGCCAACTCATATGGGATTCTTTCATGCATGGGGAAGAATGTGTTAAAACATGGAAAATATTAAAAATTGGATAATCAATATTGAAACCCAATAAAATACCAAAGGGATTAGTTTGCTAGTAGAATTTATTTGACCTATATGATATATTCAGGAAATAGAAGCCTACCACTTTGGAAAAATAAATCTCTTCCACAAAATGTGAAACCATCAAAATTTGAATAGAGTTCAAACCAAAACCAAATAATATTTGTCCATGTTGCACTGCTATTGAGAAACAACATTTCCTTAATTTGTTCAAATAATTCCTAGATGTATTTGCTTGGTCTTATTAGGATTTGAAGGTTTATGATTCTAGAGTTATTCAACATACCACACCTATAAAACCTATAACCAAAACCTTCATCCAAAATAAAATGTTTGTTTACCCCATCTTAGAACCAACTATTCAAAAGGAACTAAGGAAATTACTAGATGGAGAAGTAGACATATATTTAGGAAAAAGAAACTATTGCTTTGGAAATAAAAATATCTTCCATGAAATATGAAACCATCAAGATTCGAATAGAGATAAAACCAAAACTAAATGACATTGGTCCATGTTGCACTACCATTGAGAATCAACAATTCCTTAATTTTTTCAAAGAATTCCAATATCTCTTTGCTTGCTATTATGATAATTTGAAGGTTTATGATTCTAGAGTTCAACATACCATACCTATAAAACCCAAAACCAAAACCTCCATATAAAAGAAAATATATTTTTACCACCTCTTAGAACCAACTATTCTAAAGGAACAAAGGAAATTACTAGATGGGGAATTTTTGTCCCCGAGTAAACATTCCACTTGGGTGGCTAACCTAGTTCCTGTAAGGAAAAAGAATGAAAAAATTAAACATTGTGTTGATTTTCTTAATATAAATAAATCCTCTGAAAAGGATAATTATACTCTCCCTTCCATGGACCATATCTCATTGCTAGATAAATAGGATTTGAAATGTTGTCTCTCTTAGAAAGATTTTCAAGTTACAAATAAATCATTGTAGTGGAAGAGGATCACTAGAAAACAATGTTCACCATGAAATAGGGCACCTTTTCATCCAAGTGAATGCTTTTTGGGTTGATAAATGTGTGCACTGCATTTTAGAGAGACGTGAACATAGTGTTCTATGGGTTTATTAACAATTTTGTTTTTTCATCTACATAGATGACATCATGGATTTTCAAAGAAAACAATTTACCATGTCACTTATCTCACTCAAATTTTTAAGAGGTGTTGAAAATTCAATATCTACCTCAATCCTAAGAAAAACATGTTTGCAATCACAAAAATGCAATTTTTTGGAACATGTCACATTCAATGAGGCAAATTAGGTGGACTCAATTATGATCAAATCTATAATACAAATTCATTCACCACACAATAAGAAGCAAAATTTGCATCTTTCTTTGGAACTGTTAATTTTATAAAAATATTTATCTATGAATTTGCAATATTACTAAACCTTTGAATCCCATGATCCATGAGGACTTTGAATTTAAATGTGACCCGATGATAAAGGAAGAATTTGAAGAAATCAAAAGTGCCATTGTTGTTTCTCCTATATTAGGGATCCCAAACTACAAGCAACATTTTTATCGATTCACATTTTTATCTACACAACCAATTGATGTAGCACTAACTAAAAAGAATCAAGACAAAAATGAACTCCTTTATTTCCTTCATGAGATATTTCCTGAAATCTATTGAGCTAAATTACCTCGTTGTTTAAAAATAGGATTATGCATTAGGAATGGTTGTTAAAAGGTTTAGACTATACATCTTAAAGAGCCATTTAATAGCTCCAATTCATCACCTCATTGTGTGAACATTATTCACACAAAGAGCAATGAGTGACAAGAGAGAAAAGTGGATTATTTTCATCCAAGAGTATGATTTTTACATAAGGCCAACAAATCTAGTGAAAGGTCAAGTAATTTTCAATATAGTTGTTGAATCTCACTATGAGAATGAGATAAGGTGGGAAAATGAGACAGTCATGCATCTTGAGAATCATTATATACCATCCACTATTGACTTGTGGTACTATGACTTGAGGTTTTACTTGCAACATGGTATTAGTGTTGAACATTTGGGTACAAAAGGTTAAAATTTCCTAAGGAAAAAATATTCAAAGTACACCTTTATTAACAACATTCGTTTTAGGGAAAACTATGATGGGGTTTTGGCGATATGCCTTGAATAGATGATGCTTAGAAAGTCCTTTGAGACCTACATATCAGGCCTACTGGTGGACACTATTATGGGGACACTAATGCTTATAAATTCCTAATTTTTATAGCATCATTTGACACCACATATGCTTATGATGACTCATTGGCCTTAGCTACATCCCTTTCCCTACTTGCATGACCTTTTTCCCCCTTCTCCTCCTCAAATATACTTTAAAAAATCCTATTTTGGTTGATGTATGCAACTGTCCTTAAAGCATCTCGCATACATATGCTTGTTTCCAGTCAGTAACCCGCATACATGTTAATTTGGATCAAAAAATTATAAATCCCAATTTTTTTGGCCGAGTTGACGGGTTCCTCAAGTTCATGACCTCTTATTTCTCATCCATGACTACTCTAACTGTAAAAAAGGAGTATAAATTAGAGCCTTGGGGTGGAGGAACAATATAATAGAGAAATGCATCCTTGTGTTGTTGATTTTAATTCAGTCTTGCAAGTCCCCTTTTCCCCTTGCATCTGATATTATCCCTTCCATATGGAAAATATCGTTTTCAGAAGTTGTGTTCTTCCTATCTTATCAGGAAGAAATCATTTGCCTTCCTTGGACCTGTTTGAGCACAAAGTATTGGAGGTATTGTTGACCATCTATGGCCTTGAGTGGAGAAACTTGGAGCCCAGTTTCAAGATCATTCCGCAAACGTTAGAGTTGTAACCAAATTTTGTGTTGCTCATAATAAAATATGTCTCATTCTCATCCAATTTCATATGTTGATTCATGTTTTTAGTATATTCCATATCTCCCAATTTGAATCAATTATGAAAGTTGTAATGATCATGCTTTATTTAATTATCAGGGAACAACCTATTTGTAGTTTATCATCCCTTTGTGTGTAGGAGATATCTAAGGATTGTTGCAGAAGAGTGTTGGAGTGAATCTCTTGACGTGGGATTGACATCAAATGTCGAAATCTAGGTTTTTTCTCTTCTCTTTTCCTTGAAAGTTAGTTATTGTAAAGTAGTTATTTTTAATTGACTGCTGGATTTGAGTATAAGAGTGGTATTTTAGGATATCGCTCTATTGTGGCCCTGACCCATAGCCATAAGAAATTTTTTTGTAACAAAATTGTCAACTCCAGTGGGGAGATTCCCTTTTCAGGTCGTTTGGGGTACTTGTGGTTTGTATTTCTTTAAATCTTTTTCTGTGTCTTTGACCATTATCTAGCATTCTATTAATTTTTCAATCCTTCTTGAGTCTTCCAAACCCTTTTCTCTCAAGTTTGAGAGGGTTTTACTGGGTGTATGTGTTTTTCTTTGAGTACAGTCACATACATACATGACTTTGCTTGACCACAGCCATGTACATACGCTACTTGTCACTTAGACAATCACGTACATGTTCTGGGTTTGATTTTTCTTCTCTGTTCAGATCAATGGAAGTTGGGTTTTGGTACTATAGGGTCTTCCTAGATCCTATGAGTCTTTAGGGTTTGATTTTTGGTTTCATAAATTGTTTATTTTGTTTCAATATTACAAGAAAAGTAAAAATAAATCAATTAATCAATTTTCTTGTATTGTCAAGGTCATTTTTTGTCGTTTGATGGTTTTAGGTCTTAAGAAAGATTTGTCGGGTATATAATACACTATGAAATGCTCTTACAGTTATTGATATGTTTTTTTGTCATCTATTTGTTGGAATACTGAGAGGCGGGGGTGAATCTGTATTAGTAACAACATAAATGGTATGATATGTACTATCCATATAGGATAGTCTTACTTGCAAATTCATTGATCTTCATGTCTTTATTCCTCATACAAACTTGGGTTCCTTAACTACACCTCTGGGCAACTGAAATTTTCTACCAAACTTTCTTCAAGGGTTGACATCAATGAAAACCAACCCAATATATCAACAATATCCCCCTTTGGAATTGATGGAAACACTCTGCATTCTAATGCAATACTGAGGGAATGGAAAAAATTATGTTCATTCTCCCCCTGTGACCATCACTCCCCCTAGAATAATTCCTTTGTTACTTCTCTTCATTTCCATTCATTCTCCCCCTGTGACCATCGCTCCCCCTTTGGAATTGATTGCAACACTCTGCATTCTGATGCAATGTTGATGGCATGGAAACACTTATGCTCATGCTCCCTCTGTGACCATCACTCCCCCTAGAATCATGCCTCTATTCCTTCTCTTCATTTCCCTTCATGCCTCTGATTACTCTCCCCCCTTTGACATCAATGGAAAAGGGTATCTTCCCTTTGGCATTTCTCCCCCTATCTAAACTGTCCTTTGGGATGCTCCCCCTATCTGAACTTTCCTTTTGGCTACTCCCCTTATCTGAATTTTCCTTTGGGATACTCCCCTTGTCTGAAATTCCTTGTGTGCTTCCTTGTGTAAATCTATGAAATATATGAAAATCATTCAAAATTCATTGTGAGGAAGAAACTATTCAAGGTTTCTGACGAAGATACTCAAAGGCTTCCCTTGGAAGTGGTTTGGTGAAGATATTCGCGATATATTCTTTTGTCCCAACATACTCAACCTTGTTGTTCTTCTCTGCAACTTGTTCCCATAGAAAGTGAAACTTGATCGAAATGTGTTTTGTCTTGGAGTGCATCACTGGATTCTTTGAAACATTGATGGCACTGGTGTTATCACAAAGTATCGGAATGGGATCATCTTATTCAACCTGTATATCCTTCAAGGTTTGTTTCATATAAAGTACCTAGGTACAACATGATGTTGATACAATATACTATACTTCTTTTGTAGATAAGGATACTAAATATCTCTTCTCTCTTAACTAGGATACCAGACACTCACCAAAGTATAAATACGCTCCACTTGTACTTCTTCTTTCATCAATCTTGTTGGTTGTGGATCTTGATTATCTTCCCTTTTCATAGGCCTTTATTTTCAACCGAGTTTATACCCCATGAAGATTGTACACCTCGAAATAATGTACACCCCTCCACACGGGGAGGCTTGCCCCCCTGTGGGGTCCGAGGGGCTCATCCCCCTGGTTGGGGGGTCTGGGGGAAAGCATGCCCTTGAAGAAAAAATTTCCTTGTAAATGTGTATTTTAATTTCATAGTAAATCTGGATCGTTCATTATAAGGTCACAGATTTGACGGTAGAAGTTATGTTAGGGTTTTTTTCTCTAGAAGGAAACCCTATATTATGAGGGAATTATATTGTGGATGTGTATCATTATGAATATTGTATTCTAAGAGAGGAGACTATGACAGAAAGAATAGTAATTTATAGTGGGTGTGGTGTAGGTTGTATCCCTTCATTTTGCTGGATAATAAAAAGGAAGGACCTGGAAATTTCTCTAGTGGACATAGCCCACACTGGTTGAACCACGTATATCTGTGTCTCTATTGTATTTTGTATCTTTTGTGTTTTATTTATGCATTTGTTTTATTTTATTGTTCCATGACCCTATTTTTCTAACAAATGGTATCAGAGAGAAAGGTAACTCGTAGGAAAAGAGGGTTCCTGGTTTGAGTGGGAGAAATGGCGAAAGATGGAAAGTTTTGGGTCGAGAAATTTAACGACAAAAACTACAAGTTATGGAAGATGAAAATGGAAGATTATTTTTATGAGAAGGATCTATTCCTACCATTGGGAAGAATAGAAATTAATTCAATGGCCATGAAGGATGAAGAATGGGAGGTTCTTGACAGAAAGGCACTAGGAACGATACGATTGAGTCTGGCAGCGTTGGTGGCTTTCAATATTTCAAAAGAAAATAAAATGAAGGAGATGATGGACGCATTCTCTAAAATGTATGAAAAACCCTCAACATCCAATAAGGTATTTAAAATGAAGAGATTACTTATTATGAAGATGTTAGAAGGTGGGTCTGTTGCAGATAATTTAAGTGAATTTAATGTGGTTACTAATTAGCTAAGTTCTATAAAAGTGGACTTTGATGATGACGTCGGGGTTCTTCTAATCTTGTGCTCATTGCCAGAAAGATGGAACGACTTGGTCATGGTTGTCAGTAAATTTGTCTCTGGTTCAAACACTTTAAAATTTGATGATTTTTTTGGTGTTATCCTTAGCGAGGAAATGTGAAGGAAAAGAATAGGTGAGACATCAGGTAATGCAATAAACATGGAGAATGGGGGAAGACAAAAGGATAGAGGAAAGGGCTTAGGGAGCCACAGGAATTCTAGGAATGCTAAATCCAAATCTAGACTGGGAAAGATAGAGTGCTGGAATTTTGGGAAGAAATGACACTTGAAGAAAGACTGCAGAGCTCCAAAGAAACAAAGAGATGGACAGTAGGAGAAAAATCAAGAAGCAAATGTAACAGGTGATGTGTTACAAGATGCTTTGATTCTTTCTATAGATAATATTTATGAGTCTTGGGTAGTAGATTCAAGGGCTTCATTTCATGCCACACCCCATAGGAAACATTTTCCAGATTATGTTCAAGGTGATTTTGAATGGGTTCATTTGGGTGATGATGCACCATGAAAAATTGTTGGAATGGGAAAGGTAAAAATAAAGAAAAGGAATGGAAACCGATGGTTGTTGAAAGAGGTAATACATGTTCTAGATCTAAGGAAAAATCTAATTTCAACGGGGCAGTTGGAAAGTGAAGGTTGTATATCTATATTTACAGATAAGGCATGGAAGGTCACCAAAGGATCATTGGTGATAGCAAAAGGAGAGAAGTTAGGTACATTGTATTTATGTACTGGTAATATTGTTTTTTATATCTATTTAACTTCTACAGGAGTGGATACAACATTGTGGAATCATAGGCTTGGACACAAGAGTGAGAAGAGGATGCAGATACTTCACAAAAGAAAAAGAAAAATGAGATATTAAACAAATTGATTTGGATTTATATGAGCATTGTGTTTATGGAAAACAGAAGAGAGTCAGATTTCTCAGAGTTAGAAAAGAAAAGAAGAGTGAGAGGTTAGAGCTTGTATATATATATATATATATATATATATATATATATATATATATATATATATGGGGACCAGCTCAGGTATCATCTCTTGGTGTATCTCGTTATTATGTTACTTTTATTGATGATGCAACTATAAAAACTTGGGTTTATTGCATTCGAAAAAAATCTAATGTTTTTTATACATTTAATAAATGGAAAGCTTTGGTTGAGAATGAGACAGGAAAAAGGTTGAAGTGTCTCAGATCAGACAATGGAGGTGAATATTGCAACAAGAAGTTTGATGATTATTTTTCATACCATGGGGTTCATAGAGAGAAGACAGTTCCAGGAACACCACAATAAAATAGTGTGTTAGAAAGGATGAACAGGACAATCATGTAGTGTGCAAGGAGTATGAGATTGCATGTTGGGTTTCCCTTACAGCTCTAGGCAGATGTTGTAGATATTGTTGTTTACTTAATAAACAAAGGAACATCAAGTTATTGTAATGGTGGAATTCCAGACAAGGCATGGACAGGTAAAAAGGTAAACTATTTTTTTAAATACTTTCGGTTGTAAAACATTTTTCCATATTGATAAAGAAAATAGAACAAAGCTTGAGGAAAAATCTAATAAGTGTACCTTTATTGGATACGGTGTTAATGATTTTGGTTATCGTGTATGGGGTTATGAAAATCACAAAATCATTAGGAGTAGAGATGTCATATTCAATGAGAAATTCATGTACAAAGATCAGTTGTAGAGAAAGATACAAGAAAAACAAAAACTAGAATACACAGTGCTTGATGAGAACACTGAAAAATAAATTCCAAAGGTACCAGAAAATTAAAATGTACAACAACAGGAGCATCAGGTAGCTCAAAATATTGCAATTGTTGTTAGAAGATATACCAGGTTAAGTAGAACCCATGAATGATACTCTCATTCTTTGTATTATTTATTGTTGACTGATTATGGTGAACCAGAATGTTATGAAGAGGCAATGCAGGTAGACACTAAAAAGAAGTGGGAGAAAGGCATGAAAGAGAAAATGGATTCCTTGGTAAATAACTAGACTTGGGACTTGGTTCAATTTGCTTCAGGAAAAAGGGCATTGCAGAATAAATGGGTTTACAAGTTGAAGGAAGATGGAGAAAAAAAGTGCTACAAGGCTAGACTTGTTGTAAAGGGGTTTACACAAAAGAAAGGTATAGATTTGGATGAAATATTTTCTTCTATTGTTAAAATGAATTCAATTAGTACTATTTTAAGTCTTGTGGCAGTAGAATATTTTCATCTTGAACAGTTAGATGTAAAAACAACTTTTCTCCATGGGGATTTGGAGGAAGACATTTATATGCAACAGCCACAGGGGTATGAGGTCAAAGGGAAGGACAATTTGGTATGCAGGTTGAAGAAGAGATTTTATGGCCTACAACAAGTTCCAAGGAAGTGGTATTTGAAGTTTGACATGTTTATGACAGAACAAAGTTATAGTAGATGTCATTCTTATAAATTTGTTTATTTTAAAAGGATAGAAAATGGAAGCTATATTATCTTTCTATTGTATGTAGATGACATGCTTGTTGTGGGGTCTAATATGTAGGATATAAATGTGCTCAATAATAAATTATCTAATTCATTTGCGATGAAGGATTTGGGTGCTGCAAAGAAAATCCTTGGTATGAGAATAACAACAGATAGGAAAAATCACAAATTGACATTTTCTCAGGGTGAGTACATAGAGAAGGTGTTGGGGAGGTTTAGAATGCAGAATTAAAAACCAGTTAGTACACCTTTGGCCAGCCATTTCAAATTAACCAAGGAAATGTGTCCCAAGATATAGGAGGAGATAGAATGCATGTCGAGGGTCCCTTATTCATTAGCAGTTGGTATCTTGATGTATTCAATGGTTTGGACAAGACCAGATATTGCACATGTAGTGAGAGTTGTGAGTAGGTATATGAACAATCTAGGTAAAGAAAATTGGGAGGAAGTAAAGTGGATTCTCAAGTATTTGAGAGGTACTTCTACTCATGCATTATTTTTTGGAGTTTCAAACATTATTCTACATGGATATGTTGATTCATATATGGAAGGTGATAAGGATAGCATGAGGAGCACCACAAGGTATGTTTTTACTGTAGGTGGAACAACAGTAAGTTGGATTTCGAAACTAAAAAATATTGTTGCACTTTCAACAACATAGGCAGAGTATGTTGTTGCTACAGAGGCTAGTAAAGAGATGATTTGGTTACAGAGGTTTATGGAGGAATTGGAAAAGAAGCAAGAGAATAGAAGGTTGTATTGTGATAGTGAGAGTACCATTCATCTTGCAAAGAAATCAAACTTCCATTCGAAGACTAAGAATATATATCTCATGTACCATTTCATATGATCTGTCTTGGAAGATGGACATTTGAAGTTGGAAAATATACACACTAGCCAGAATCCTATAGACATGTTAACACAGGGAGTAACCAGGGAGAATCTGAGTTCCTTCTCAGTTTCAGTTGGTCTTCAAGCATGAATGTGAAGATGAGAAATTTTCCAGGTCCAAGGTGGAGTATATTCCAGCAGCTACAACAACAATGGAGTTTTTGTGATCAGTCTCCAAGTGGGATATTGTTGGTTGTGGATCCTGATTATCTTCCTATTTCATAGACCTTTGTTTTCAATCGTTTTTATACCCCATGAAGACTGTAAACTCTGTAATATTGTACACCCCTCCACGCAGAGCGGGGGGGGTTGCAGCAGGGGATTTCCCCCTTGCAAGGTCCGTGGGGCTCATCCCCTCAATTGGGGGGTCTGGGGGGCAAGCGGTCCCTTGAAGGAAAAATTTCCTTGTAAATGTATATTTCAATTTCATAATAAATCTAGATCGTTCATTATAAGGTCGCATATCTGATGGTATAAGTTATGTTAGTGTTTTTTTCCCTAGAATTCAACTCTCTTTTCTGAGGGAAATGTATTGCAGTTGTGTATCATTGTGAATATTATATTATGAGAGAGGATAATATGATAGAAATAAGAGGAAGTTACAATGGGTGTGCTATATGTTGTATCCCTTCATTTTATTGGATAATAAAAAGGAAGGACCTACAAATTTCTCTAGTGGATGTATCCCACATTGGGTGAACCACGTATATATGTGTCTCTATTGTATTGTGTATCTTTGTGTTTTATTTCCACATTTTTTTTATGTTATTGTTCTGCGATCCTGTTTTTTCTAACAAATGCTACCTACCCAATCTGCATTTGTGTGGGAAATAAGAGATAGATCATTCCCTTTTGGATACCATAATCCAAATTGTTTTCCACCTTTTAGATATCTAAATATCCTCTTCACTGATATAACATGTGATTCCTTTGGTGTTGATTGAAACCTTGCAACTTGTCCAACTTCCTGCATCACATCCGGTCTAGAATATGCCACATAGAGTAAACCGCCAATCATCAATTTGTATTGTCTTTGGTTTGCATCCTTTGAATCGTCATCCTTACTTAACTTGAAACTAGTCTATATAGGATCATTGAATGGTTTGCAATCTTCCATTCCAAATCTTTTTAACATTTCTCTAATATACTTAGTCTGAGAGATGAAGATACTTGTGTTTCTCTAACATATATGTAATCCCAGAAAGAAGGACAACTCTCCAAGAAATGACATCTCAAACTCATTTTGCATGTCTTTGAAAAATTTATGACTGATCATGTCATCATCACTTCCAAAAATAATATCATCAACATAAACTTCAATTAACATGATATTATCTTCATTTAACTTTATGTAGAGATTATTTTTTGCATTTCCTTTCCTAAACCCTTGTTGTTGTAAGTATCTATCCAGTCTTGAATACCATGCTCTAGGGGCTTGTTTGAGACCATATAGTGTCTTCTTCAACCTGCAAACAAAATATTCCTTCTCTAACAACTGAAATACTTCAGGTTGCTCGATGTAGACTTCTTCCTCAAGATCTTTGTTTAGGAATGTTGATGTCATGTCCATCTAATACACTTTAATATTATTTGAACAAGCATAATCTAGGATCAGTCTAACTGCTTCCATTCTAGAAATTGGGGAAAAGTTATCTTCAAAGTCTATACCTTCAAACTATGCATATCCTTTACATACCAGCCTTGCTTTGTTGCTTGTAACATGTCCATATTTGTTCAATTTGTTTCTAAAGACCCACTTTGTACTGATTACATTCTTGTTCTTTGGCCTTGGAACCAATTCCAAGTTTCATTCCTTTATATCTGATCTAATTCTTCATCCATAGATTTGATCTGGAATTCATCCTTGTTGGCTTCTTCAAAACTGCTTGGCTCAAATGTGGATAACAGTGTTAGGTTTTGTTGTTCTGGTGAACGTATTCTTCTTCTAGTTTCAACTCGTGTATATTTATTTCCAATGATATTCTATGATGGATGATTCTTATGTACTCATATGCTAGGTTTCTTTGGAGGTACCTGAATATCTTGCTACTCTTACTCTGCTTTAGACTTCTCTTTCTCTTCCTCTTTTACTTCTTCTTCCTTTAAATCTTCTTTGTGATTTTGTTCCACTAAATATTTGTTTTCTTATTTTATCTTTTTTACATCTATCTCATCGATCGTCACATTGATGCTTTCCACTATTCTTTTGAGTCTTATATTGAAGCATTTGTATGCTTTCCTTTTGTTTAAGTACCCAACCAATATGCCTTTATCAACTCGAGAATCAAATTTTCCAATCATGTCGTCTTCCCTTTTAATGTAGCATTTGCTTCCAAATACTCTGAAGTGCTTCACATTTTTGGGTCTTCCTTTCCCTAGCTCATATGGAGTCTTATCACTATTATTTACGAGCATTCCTATGTTCTGAATGTGAACTATTGTATGCACTTATTGTACTCAAAAGACATCCATCAACTTGGAATCCATTAACATGGATCTAACCATTTCCTGTATTGTTTTGTTCTTCCTTTCAACCACTTCATTTTGTTGAGGTGTCCTAGCTATTGAGAATTGCCTCTTTATCCCATGCTCACTGCAGAATTCCATGAACTCTTTTGATGTAAACTCTCCTCCATTTTCTGATCTCAAACACTTGATTTTCAACTTTGTCTCAATTTCAACCATCTCTTTGTACATATTGAAGTTCTCAAATGCCTATGACTTCTTTTTTAGAAAGAAAAATGAAATCACTCTTGTGTAGTCATCAACTAGTAGCATGAAGTATTGTTCACCTTTCAATCCCTTTGTTCTTTTTGGTCCAACTAGATCAGTATGTACAACATCTAGTGGATTTTTTGTGGAGTATTCCTTTGACTTGAACTTTGTCTTGGTTTGTTTTCCCTATATAAAATGATTGCATAGAATGTTTTCTAGCTTTGTGATCTTGGGAATTTCTCTCAGTGCTTCCCTTTTGTTGAACTTGACAAGATTATCAAAATTTATGTGACCCATTCTTTTGTGCCAGAGCCAAATTCCATCTTCCTTTCCATATGCTTTGAAAATTAGTTTTCAATATACCATCAACATCTCTTGTGTTTAGCTTATGGGGAAAGTGTGCATTCTTTAGTGTTAAATTTATCATGCTTTCTTATCCATATCCTTTGTGGTTCATGTCTGTGATTGTTGATATTTTGTTATGATTATTTAGGCAAAGCAATCAATCTAGAACCTTTGTCCATTTGTCCAAAGTTGTTACACTTGTATCATTCTACTTTAGTGCTTAAAGATTAAAATTTGTTGTAGCTTATGCTCTATGCTTCATGTGATCTTCTTGAATAACCATTTCTTGTGTAGCCTTCATAGTTATTCATTTTATTTGTATTGGCTCTACAGGTCACAACTTTATGTCCAAAATTATTACATGAATAAAATAACCCAACAAAAATTGTTTGGTACCTAGGGGTGGAATATCTTTTGAATGTTGTTGCTCTTTTGAATCCTTCTTCATCTAGGGGTCTATCCATTGTTTCTTACTGCTGATTTTGAAATATGGGCCTTCTGGGTGGTCTATGTATCTATAATTCTCTTCTTGGTTCCTCTTTTCTTCTTCCTTCTTGGAAGAGCCTCTAACTATTTATGCATAGCTTCTATGTTATGTTGTATTGGAGCTTGATCTTTTCTCTACCAAGTTATATCCTAGTCTATATTTGTCATGGTATGGACTTTGGCTGATAATGATCTCATCCAATACATTGGTGTTGTTCTTCTACATGTCCTTCTTCTGAAGATATTTCCTTAGAGTGACTATCTCTGCTTCCAAGCCTTCGATCATCATGTCCTTTTCATATAACTGACCTATGAGTGCCTCTTTGATTTTTTTGTCTTCTTCTACTTGGATTTGTAACTTTGTGATCATCTAATCAACTTCTTCATAATTGGAGCTTTGATATACTTCTTTCTCTTTTAGTTTTGCCTTGAGTGACTTGATTTTCTTTCTTTCAATCCTTGGCTCTTCTAGTGCACTGATTGATTTTTCTCTAAGATCAAATTATCCTTCTTCCTTAGAATCTTCTTTGGAATCTTCTAATGCCATGAAGAGTACTCTTTCTATATCATTTTCACTGTCTTCTTCCTCATCTAATAATGAATTGTCTTCCTTGTTGCAGAGACTTTTCTTGAAAATTTTATTTTTGTTTATTTTATTCTTTTGATTTTGATTTTTCTTTTTATGATCTTCTTCTTCATCACTTTCCCTATTCTTATGAGGAAATTTAGAAGAAAAATCAACATCATCACCACAATGACAACATTTCAAAGGAAGCATACCTTTATATTTTTCATTTTCTCTTTTCAACTTTCTGACGAAGTTTTCCATTTCTTCTTCATCTTCTAAATCATCGTTGCAGCTACAATGTAACTTTGGCTTTTGGTTGATATTTTTCTTTGTCTTATTGGATGCTCTAAATGTTGCTTCCTTTGTAACTGGGTTCTCCTGTTCTATTATCATTTCATAGACTTTGAGTATCCCATTTAGCTCATTCATGCTGAAGGTATCTAGATCTATTCTTTCTTCTAAGGCTGAAATCTTTGGATCAAATCTCTGCTATTGCTTTCCATACATCAAATATATGTGCCTGTAAAAAGGTTTTCATCCTTATACTCCATAATCCATAATTATCACCATCAAACATTGGTGCTCCAATATTAGTGTATTTAAATTGCTTCTTGAAGGGCCTACCCTGATACCGATTGTTGGAATACTAACAGGGGGGGTGAACGAGTATTAGTACTTCTAATCATTTTTAACCACAGTGTGCATTGTTTACTTTATGAGAATATTACCAATAACATTCAATATGAGCAATATACATAAGCAGTGAACAATGAGCAACAACACATAAACATAGTACAACAATATTTTACTTGGAAACCCAATGCGGGAGAAAACCACAGAATGATTTTCTTATATTGTCAAAAGAATTACATTCATAGGAACCACCAACTTCCTTGTTTTCCAGCTACAACTGTAAGGAGGCTACAACCACCCGGTTTCTCAGGCTCCAACCTGAAGGAAGCTACAACTCCCTAATTCTCTTTCTCCAACCAGAAGGAGGCTACAACACCCTATGTTCTTCATCTACAGTCAAAAGATGGATACAACCACCTATCCTTGCCTCATCCAACCACCCTGAAATATAAGTGATAAACAACTGATATTCACTCTGTCACTGTCAATCTATCCCTGTAAGACCTCTCACTGTAAAACTTGTCACATAAACCTATACCAACAACTTGTCACAACTTGTACACACAACCTGTCACAATAGTCTCCTCAACCAATCAAATTGGTCACTATTAGTGTCAAAACCAGTCATTGTTGATGCACTTCATCAACTCCACTCAAACCCTTATTCCAAGATCCACAAGAATGTCTTCCAAATTAAATACGCATTAACTACTAAGACATTTTTGTGTTGGACTTCTACAAAATATAAACACTAACATACACAGTAAGCCATGCCTCTCAATATGTATTTGACCTGATATATTGATCTTCAAATATTTGGATTTCTCAGTAGATTTGTGCCCTGTTTTCTATAAACTCATGGATGTCCATACTTTTTCCCACTATGCCCCGTGGATGTCCCTGTCTTGATTGTTCTGCAACCCTAGATTTATTTTCTTTTCAGAGAGTCTATGTTTTCCTTCATTGAACAATTATGAATGTTTGCACTCTTCCTTCACTGCAAATCGCGGATGTCCATTTTCTTCCTTCACTGCAACTCGTGGATGTATTCATAAAAACCATAGAACAGTAAGCTCAAATTTGTCACTTTGACTCCTGCAACTTCTCTCTCCACTAAAATTCATTTACTCAGAATTAGTGCTTCATATTTTTCAATAGTACCTGCAATAAACCTTTCACAAGATATATATTCAATGTGATCAATAGGTGCTAATGGGAGTATATTTCTCTCTTATTTATACTCTCCAAGTGTCTTCCTTTAGGGGTCATATTCTAACTATTTTAACCAACTTCACTCTTTTAGGGCTAACCAACTTTCAACTATTTTACCCATAATTAGTAAACTCACCACTACTTGTTGCAACTAATTTAATTTTAATTATTTTCTTATTGAAACAACTGTAATATCCCTAGGCCGCGCCCAATTGTAATATAGATGAAAATGTACTTAAGTTGGTGAGTTGTTTTGATATCATTTTGTATACACATTTCATGGCATAGTGCACGCATGTACTGCGCAGTGCAATGATGAAGTGTGCACATTCCAGGATACCGCGCACAACATCTTAAGTGTGTGTGATTATGAGGCCAACAAGCCTTTGTGTATATGTTGTGTTTTATAGGCTGGTGAGCCAAGTTATTATAAGCTAGGATGCTTATGTTTTGATTAGGCCAGAGAGACTAGATGTTAAAGGCTAGTGCGCCTATTTTTGTACATGTCTCATAATTAATATAAAATACATCGTTGCACGTAGAACGACAATGATAAAAGAGATGGGGAACTAAACTCCACTAGTTAGGGAAAGGGAGGGGCTAAGTTAGGGAGCTTAAGCCAAAAAGAAATATTGTATTAATATTTCTTAAATCATAAAGTATGGATAATTATTTTATCCTAAGTTCTAAAGTTGGGTACAAGTGGGCCAAAGTAGCTCCCAACATGACAAGTGTTAAGTTGGGGACATGCATACATATTGTTGGGACTTAGTTCATTTCTAGGGGGATCTTTTCCGTCATTCCTTCCATCATTCATTCATCCAGTCAATCATACATGAGTATTCACACCCATTGAGCTATCCTTTGTATCTTCATGAATGTAACTGAACCCGTATCCATAGCCATTTGTGTTGGTGTGTCTGGTTAGCTTGGGAGATGGACTGAAGAAGCGGGTTGTCAAGCCCATTAGAAATTATCTGGGTCAGAGAATTGTTGGGGATTGATTTATTTAAGGTGTTGAAGTGCAGCTACAGTGCTCTGAGACTTTCTGTCCGGCCTGTTGTTGAATCCTGGAAATGAGGTGGGGCAGCTGAAGGACTATTGAGCAGAGAAGGGGCACACTTCCTAGGTGGGACAGGCATGTGGGGAATGAGGGACTATGGGTTGTTAGTTAGAGTTGGAACCTGAGACAAAATCCTTCTTTTTGTCTATGAGCCCTTAGCCTGGTTAGGAATTATTTTACCCAGGTGGAGTTTAGTCCCATCTCGGGGGTGACTCATTGTTGAGAGTGATGAACAGTGTGGTCTAAGGCTAGGAGGTTCGTGGAAGGTCTTCACGTAGTTGGTGATATTCTTATGAAGATAAGTGTCAATTGTGTGATAAATTTACATGTTGCATTGTTATTTACGTGCTTATTTTTATGGGTTTCTCCTATGCATGATTATAATTGTCTATATGTTTATGGGTATTTTCGTATATGTTGCATGTCTGTGTTTACTGTTTTTTCAGTATGAATTCATGCATTTACGTAAATTATTTGTATGTTACATTTTATATATATGTTTCCACAAGAGCTATGTGTATATAATTTAATTGCATGCAGTTCGAAAAATTTATGTGGCATAACTCAGTATAATGTTGGGTTTGTTACAGTATGTTCCGCAGAGAGAACGAAAGTGTTTTTTGGCGTAGCGTGGCCTGGCATGGATGATCGGGGATGTTACAAATTGGTATCAAAGCTACAATTTTCAAAACTGAGCCTGCATGGGCTGAACAAGTTGAGTTGAAGCGAAATTTCACAGAGGATTTATTTCGAAGTGGCCAAATTTCGAGTTGCAAAGCGTCCAGCTACAATATGGTACAAAAATTGAGAAATTCGGCCATATGGTAAGATATTATTAATTTAATATCTGTTCTAGCAAATTTAGACCCAGAATTGGTYGAATTTGAAGTTACAGTAAAGCCATGATAGATGGAAAGGAATTCATAATTAAAATTCCCAATTCGTGAATTGATTTTGGGGAAATTTSTTCCAGAAATGTCAACCCACAACGATTTGTTGTTTCAGAGGTTTAATTGGTGTTATCGGGGTAAAATTGAATGAATTTTGTGGTTGAAGAATGTCTAGGGTAAATTGGGGAAAAATTTAGGGAAAATCCCCAATTTCTGCAGTGGAATTCACGAGGATTTGATGCACATAAAGGTGAATGTGCACAGGTGGGCGCACTAAAAATGCATGATGCACAGTGAAAATATTGTGATAGGTAAAATTCATCATTGTGCAGAAAGATATTGGCATGCTGGTGCGTGCGCTAAATTTTGGTGCCGCGCGAAAAAAATTTAGTGTGCGGGTGTGCATGCTAAATTTTGGTACCGCACAGAAAAATAGTGGTTTTCTGGTACGCGCGCTAAATTTTGGCGTCGCACGGAAAAATGTTGGTGTGTGGGTGCACGTGCTAAATTTGGCATTGCACAGTGTGCATAAGCATAAGAAGTGTGTGCGGTGTGGATATTCATAATAATGGCACGCGTGGTGTGCGCAGTATTGGCATAGTATAATGGAGTTTGGTAGTTGCGCGCGCAATGTGAATACATGTTGTCGCGCGACATTTTTGTTAATGGTGCACGCAGAGTTTTGGTGCGCAGTGGAGACGTACTAAACTATTGCATGGTGCACCGCATTGAGTGAAATGCGCACGAAATATCAGTTTGCAGTACAAAAACTGTACACAAAGGATACCAGCGCGCGGTACAAAAATTGCGCAAGATGGATATTGGCGCACGGCATAAAAGTAGTGTGCGCAAGTTAGTGGCGTGGCAGAGAAGTGATACACAGTGGTTTTAAAGTGCGCAAAGCACGATTTCCCTTGAGTTGTTGTTGCGCATGGTAAATATGGATTTACAGGTTGAAATTTGTGCGGGCGGAGTCGTTTGGAAGGTGAATAACAGCAGAAAGCCAGTGATTTTCTGTGACGTTTTATATCATTTGAACGTCATCTTTTTGTAGCGCGTTTTTGAGGGCCTTAAGAGCATTTTTAGCAACTCAAAAACCACGAGACAAAAGAGTATTGAAGGTACATTTTGTCTATGTAGCTCAAATGAAAGAACTCGTAGAGATATTTCTAATGGTGTAAACCATTCGTCAAATAGAGATTTTATGAGAAAGATACTACTTAAACAGTGGAGGGTAAATTATAAGACCCAACTAGCTTCAAAGAGCCATAACTTTCTGCTCCGGAAGCGGATTGAGGCGTACGAGCAGTCAATGGAAATTTATTGAACCATAAAAGGCATTCCTGGATATGAATTAAATTTATGGGCATGTTAAAGGTGTTTAATATGGAAAATAAGGTACCTGTAACATTCCAGACCAAAAACACAAATTGGCCTACAACTTCAGCAGGCTGTAACTAGCATCCCAAAACCCAGAATGAGGTGAAACTTGGAAAGAAGTCCATAATATGTTTATGCAGAAAGTCAATTGAGATCATACGAAATTTTCAATGGAGTAGGTGTGAAAATGCATAATTACAGTGCAGAGTTGCGCCAAGTTGAAAAATGAACAAAAAAATTAATGGGAAAATTTCAAATAACCATAATTTTCTGCTCCAGACTCGGAATTGAGCATGTGAGAAAGAGTTGGAAAGGTATTGGATAGAAGAATATAATTATCCACCCAGAAAATTGACCTGGGCATTCAAATTCTTAGGAAATCAGAAGAAAGAATTCTGATATATTATTGAACCAAAATGGTTCATATTTTTCATAAAATTATTGAAACAATTAGCCTGACAAAGTTTTGTTGGATGCACATTTTGTAAAGTTAACAACAACTAGATCATATCAAGACCAGTGCAGATTCCATAGGAATGGAAGAGGCACAGGGGACTTACATTCAGGAGGATGAGATTAGAGGGATGGATGTCCATTTGGGCATTGAAGGAACAAACTCCAATGGACATGGAGATGAAAGGGATGAAAACATGAATATGGCAAAGACCATTAAAAATTTGCAGAAGGATGTCCAAAGCCATAAAGATGATAATGAGAGGCTTATGAAAGCCAAGGAGTAGTAGGATGACTTCAACATGAAGTTATTGGAGAGCTTGAACAGAATAGAAAATAGATTGGATAAGGAGAGTGGCTCAAGCAAATCAGGAAGTCACGGGCCTTTTGATGAGAAAAGAATAGCAATAAGTGTTAGAAGACATCAGCATCACTTCCTAAGGCATTCCAATAAGAGATCATAAAACATCTCAAGTACATCCCCTTTCAGGAAGCACAAGAGGTCTGGGGTGGATGAGCTATGAGGAGAAATGAACAAAATCAAACCTCCAACATTTGATGGTGAGCACAAGAAGGATGAAGATGCAAAGACATGGTTGTTGGGCATGAGAAAGTATTTTCAATTTCATAATTATTCTTCTCATGCATAAGGTAGAATTGCTATCTATCAACTCAATGGAAAGGAATCCATGTGGATGTATCATCTTGTGCAGGTGCAGCACATTAAGGAGAAAAGTGTTACTTGGAGGGAATTCAAGAAGTATTTCAAGAAGAAATACTTGACTAAGAGATACTATGACAAGAAAATGAAAGAGTTATTTGAACTCAAACTTGGGAGTATGACCATTGATGAATATGAAAGAAGGTTTTTAGAACTGTTGAAGTATGTCTCTTTCATCAAGGATGAGACACTTAAGATTCAGAGGTATTTAAGTGGATTTCCATCATTCATCAATGACAAAATACACTATGATGATCCCAAGACATTGGAGGAGACCATAAGGAGAGCTAAGTGCCTATATGATCAGCAGAAATCAAGGCCAAATTTCCAAAAAGCTTGGGAAGAAAAAATAAATTCAAGTTGGATCAGAGGAACAAGGGAGCTAAGCCACCATTCTTCAAAAATAATCCACAGGGACAACAAACTCCTAGAGAGCCCAGAATGATTGAAACGGGGGGTCAAAGGCCAAGGCAACCACCTATTCAATGTTGGGGTTGTAAAGGAGATCACATGTTCATAGATTGTCCTCACAGAGGTGAAAAAGGGAGGACTGTTCACAATGTACAACAAGCTGAAACAGTGGAGGACATGGGCAGAAATGTGCCTAGGATCTATGCAGCCCTAAACAACAAGCAAGCAGAGTATCAGTCAAATAAGATTGAAGTGGAAGGTATGATCAACAACCAAACCATTTATATTTTAATTGATTCTTGAGCTAGTCATAGTTACATAGATCATAAGATGGTGGAAAGTTTTCATTTTCCAAGAAGCAAGCATGGAAAATCTTGGTTGGTGTAGCTGGCTACAGGATCCAAAAGAAAAGTTAATGAGATGGTTAAGTCATGTCGTATGGACATGAATGGGTTGAACACCAAGGTAGATTTGAACATCTTGCCTTTAGGTTTCTATGACTGTCTAATTGGGATGGATTGGTTGGACCAACATCATGCTCTCTTAGACTATCATAAAAAAGAATTTACTTGCTTAGATGAGGAAGGGAACCAAAGGAAAGTGCAAGGAATTCCCAGGGCAGTAACCATCAGAGAAATTTCAGCATTGCAGCTGAAGAAATGTTACAGGAAAGGGTGTCAAATATTTTCAGCACATATGGAAGAGACACCTAGAGATAAGGTGCCAAATTTGGAAGATTATGTAGTCCTAAAAGAGTTTGAAGATGTGTTCAGGGAAGTACCAGGACTACCCCCAAAGAGAGATATTGATTTCTCTATAAATTTAATGCCTGGAGCAGCTCTAGTGTCAAATACTCCATACAGAATGAGTACAACAGAGTTGAAGGAGTTGCAAATGAAGCTTGAAGAACTTCTAAAGAAGGGGTATATACACCCAAGTGTGTCACCTTGGGGTGCCCCAGTCTTGTTTGTGAAGAAGAAAGATGGAACATTAAGATTGTGCATTGATTTCAGACAGTTGAATAAAGTGATTGTTAAGAACAAGTATCCTCTGACAAGGATTGATGATCTTTTTTATCAATTGAAGGATGCAAAGATATTTTCAAAGACAAATCTCTGGTCAGGATACCATCATGTAAGGATTAAAGAGGAAGACATCAGCAAGACTGCCTTTAGGACAAGGTATGGTCAGTATGAGTTCACAGTGGTACCATTTGGGTTGTCAAATGCACTAGCTATTTTCATGTGCTTAATGAATGGTGTTTTCTGAGAATATTTAGACAAGTTTGTCATTGTCTTTTTGGATGACATTCTTGTATATTCCAATTCAGAAGAAGACCATGAACATCATTTGAGGATGGTGTTGCAAGTATTAAGGGAGCATCAGTTGTATGCCAAATTGAGCAAGTGCTCATTTTATCAGAAGCAAATTCATTATTTGGGATATATCATTTCAAAGGATGGGATAGCAGTGGATCTTGAGAAGATAGAAGCCATTAGAGAATGGTCAGCGCCAAAGAATGTGACAAAGGTTAGATCATTCATGAGCCTTGCAGGCTACTATAGAATATTTATTGAAGGTTTTTCAAAGATTTCACACCCAATCACTTCCTTGCAAAGAAAGGGTGTGAAGTTTCAGTGGACATTGAATTGTGAAAGGAGTTTCCAACGCTTGAAACAGTTATTAACAAGTGCTCCAATACTAAGGATTGTAGACCCAAATGAAGACTCCAATGTATGCATAGATACATGTAAAGAGGGACTTGTTGGAGTCCTCAGTCAAAATGGGTTTGTTATATGTTATGAGTCAAGGAAGTTAAAGGAGCATGAAAGACACTATGCCACGCATGATTTGGAGTTGGCAGTCATAGTGCATGCCTTCCGGAAATGGAGAAACTGCCTCATGGGGAAAAGGTTTGAACTAAGAACAGACCATAATGGTCTGAAATAATTATTCAATCAACCAACTCTAAATGCTAGGCAAACCAGATGGTTAGAATTTCTAATTGAATATGACTTTGATATAAATCATATCAAGCGAAAAGAGAACAAAGTGGTTGATGCACTCAATAGAAGAGTACAGGAATTGCATGCTACATCCATTAGCATGTACCAATCAGATTTGAAAGACAAAATTATAGAGGTTTCCAAATTAGATTTGCATTACAAGGAATTAGTGACAAAATTACAGCAAGGTATTTTGCAGTAGAAAATTGAGGAATACAAGCTATATAATGATAAAATTCTCATGTATAGGGGCAGAGTTTATGTACCAAATTCTAATGAATTGAAAAATCTGATATTGAGAGAAATGCATAATGTGCCTTATGCTGGGCACCCAGGATATCAGAAAACGGTTGCAGCTGTCAAGAGCCAATATTATTGGCCAAGCATGAAGAAAGAAGTTGATTTTATTGCGAGATGTTTGGAATGTCAAAAGGTAAAGGTTGAGAATAGACACCCAGCTGGTTTGCTACATCCATTACCCATTCCTGAGTGGAAATGGGAAGTTGTAACAATGGATTTCATCACCAAACTGCCTAGAACAAACAAGCAACATGATTCCATCATGGTAGTGGTGGATAAGCTTACTAAAGCTGCCCATTTTATTCCATTTAAGCTCACTCACAAGGCAGCGAACATTGTTGATGTTTATATGAACGAAATTTCCAGATTACATGGCATACCAAAGACAATTGTGTCTGACAGAGATCCAAAATTTACCTCAAAATTTTGGAAAGGATTATTTAATGGATTTGGCACAAATTTGAATTATAGTATAGCCTATCATCCCGAATCAGATGGGAAAACAAAGAGGGTGAATCAAGTGATTGAAGACATGTTAAGAATGTATGTGATGGATAAACCA
The DNA here is from genome assembly GCA_032191745.1 of Picea mariana. NCBI lineage: Eukaryota > Viridiplantae > Streptophyta > Pinopsida > Pinales > Pinaceae > Picea > Picea mariana. Next base: position 172,099 of record JASDQU010101554.1, on the reverse strand, counting down.
TCAAAATGGGAAGACTACCTACACTTGGTAGAGTTTGTTTATAACAATGGGTACCAAGCATCTCTAAAGATGAGCCCATTTGAGGCACTTTATGGCATAAAGTACAACACACTAGTAAGTTGGGATAACCTCGTAGACAAAGCAGTGGCTGGGCCAGATTTGCTCAGGGAAATGGAGGAGAAAATGATAAAAATAAAGAAAAATTTAAAGGTTTCCCAAGACAGGAAGAAAAGCTATGTTGATAACGGCAGAACTCATAGGGAATTTAAAGTGGGTGATCATGTATTCTTGAATGTGAAGGCCAACAGAAGTTCCCTGAATTTGCGGAATTGTTCAAAGTTGGCAGCTCGCTATTGTGGGCCATTTGAAATCCTAGAGAGGATTGGTCCAGTGGCTTATATGATTGCATTGTCTTCATCTATGTCTGTTCATAATGTATTCCATGTATAATTGCTAAAGAAATATATACATGATGCTAATCATGTTATTGATTGGAATGTGATTCAGGTGGAGCAAGAAGGCGCTTTTCAAGTGGATCCGGTATGCATTCTGGACCGGAAAATCAAACAACTCCAAAACCAAGCCATAGGGCTTGTAAAGGTCCAATGGACCTGGTATGGTCCTAAGGACGCTACTTGGGAGCATGAGAATGCAATGCAGGCAAAATACCCGCATCCTTTTGAGGATTTTTGAAATTTTGTTTTATATGGGTACATGATGCACTAAGGACAGTGCATAAATAAGGGGAGGGGATTGTAATATCCCTAGGCCGCGCCCAATTGTAATATAGATGAAAATTGACTTAAGTTGGTGAGATGTTTTGATATAATTTTGTATGCACATTTCATGGCATAGTGTGCGCATGTACTACGCAGTGCAATGCTAAAGTGTGCACATTCCAGGATATCGCGCGCAACATCTTAAGTGCGCGCGATTATGAGGCCAATGAGCCTTTGTGTATAGGTTGTGTTTTATAGGCTGGTGATCCAAGTTATTATAAGCTAGGATGCTTATGTTTTGATTAGGCCGGAGAGCCTAGATGTTAAAGGCCAGTGCACCTATTTTTTTACATGTCTCATAATTAATATAAAATACATCGTTGCACGCAGACCGACCACGATAAAAGAGATGGGGGACTAAACTCCACTAGTTAGGGAAAGGGAGGGGCTAAGTTAAGGAAAGGGGCTAAGCTAGTGAGCTTAAGCCAAAAAGGAATATTATATTAATATTTCTTAAATCATAAAATATGGATAATTATTTTATCCTAAGTTCTAAAGTTAGGTACAAGTGGGCCAAAGTAGCTCCCAACATGACAAGTGTCAATTTGAGGACATGCATACATATTGTTGGGACTTAGTTCATTTCCAAGGGGATATTTTCCATCATTCAGTCATCCAGTCAATCATCCATGAGTATTCACACCCATTGAGCTATCCTTTGTATCTTCATGATTGTACCTAAACCCATATCCATAGCCATTTGTGTTGGTGTCTCTGGTTAGCTTGGGAGTTGGACTGAAGAAGCGGGTTGTCAGGCCCATGAGAAATTCTCTGGGTGGGAGAATTGTTGGGGATTGATTTCCTTAAGGTGTTGAACTACAGCTACAATGCTCTGAGACTTCATGTCTGGCCTGTTGCTGAAGCCCGGAAAGGAAGTGGGGCAGTCGAAGGACTGTTGAGTAGAGAAGGGGCACACTTCCTGGGTTGGACAGGCATGTGGGGAATGAGGGATTGTGGGTTGTTAGTTTGAATTGGCACCTGAGACGGAATCCTTCCTGTTGTCTATGATCCTTTAGCTTGGTTAGGAATCCCTTTACCCGGGTGGAGTTTAGTCCTAGCTCGGGGGTGACTCACTCTTGAGAGTGATGAATAGTGTGGTCTAAGGTTGGGAGGTTCATGGAAGGTATGCATGCAGTTGGTGATATTCTTACAAAGATAAGTGTCAATTGTGTGATAAATTTACATGTTGCATTGTTATTTACGTGCTTATTTTTATGGGTTTCTCCTATGCATGATTATAATTGTTTGTATGTTTATGGGTATTTTCATATGTGTTGCATGTCTGTGTTTACTATTATTTTAGTATGAATTCGTGCATTTACATAAAGGATTTGTTTGTTACGTTTTATGTATATGTTTCTGCAAGAGCTCTATGTGTATATAATTTAATTGCATGTAGTTTGAAAAATTTATGTGGCATAGCTTAGTATGATGTTGGGTTTGTTACAATATGTTCTGTAAAGAGAACGAAAGTGTTCTCTGGCATAGCGTGGCCCAGCATGTCTAGCTGGGGATGTTACAACAACTTTACCCACGACTAGTTACAACCAATTTGACTAGTAAACTTCTTGATGACTTTATAGGAGCTTCTAGAATAATTGACTTTTTTTTTTACCTTGAGGGGGCTTCTAGAATATTCATGAGGGTCCTCCACATAACACCGAAAATGGTATGACATGTACTATCCATATATGATAGTCTTACCTGCAAATTCACTAATCTTCATGTATTTATTATTCATACAAACTCGGGTTCCTTAACTACACCTCTGGGGATACCGAAATTTTCTACTGAACTTGCTTCAAGGGTTGATATTGATGAACACCAACCCAATCTATCAACACTATCTATGGTCTTTCTTTCCTTCTACCTTCTTTCTTTCTTGAGTTAATTATATAAATGGAAGTTTAAGAGCATGTTCTTCTGAACTTTCTTCCTTATCCTTTTCATTTGCAATTAAAAAGAAAAGTTTATTGTATGCATGTTTTCTTTCAGAATTTTCTCTTATACTTTTCATAAAAAAAAAAAACATTCCAGTTTGCATTTAGGGTTAGTTTCTAGGGTGCACATTTATCATATGCAGTGAAAAACAAAAAGTTGCATTTTTCATTAACTTAGTGCATTGCATAAACTGTTGCAGATTTCAATCGAATCATGCATTTCACTGAAAGTGAAAGATTTTCATTTGCATTGTAATATTGAAAAGGAAACGTTTCTTTGAAAAATAAGTACATTTGTATACATATCTTACACCTCTTACTTTTGAGGAATTTATCTTGCTTTCATATCAACAATATTCTTAAAGTGTAATTGTTATCATTTCTACAAGTGTCAATACACATCACAAAGTTTCATGTCCATTCATTTTTTACTTAAGAAACAACCATTAAAACAAACGCTCATAACTAAAATCAATTAGTGGCCTTTTTCTAGGGTTCACCAATAGCTTAGGCTAGGGCCTTGGATTAGGTTAGAGATTAAATTCTCCAAGACCAACCCAAAGCAAACGTATGAGTCTATGATAGGGAGAGTCAAATACAGCTTTCATATAAGTATAGTTGGGAATCTCCTCTAACACAGGAGTAAAAAATGAGGTCGTGTGAAGGAGAGATGAGGAGATAACCCCTCAAAATATTGACTAATCCTACTGGAAAGATCATATTTAGGGGTTCCACTAGTGCCCTTACCTCCATGACATGCATTTATTTTGAATCTTCGAGCTTTGTTAACCTACCATTATGTTTGATCCCGACTATCAACTATACTCCCCAGAGGTTGACTATGATTTGGTATCCCTAGTTTCTTTTTCTAGGTATCAAAGAGGTGACTGAGAAGGAGTTCCCGTAGTACCTGAGATAGAATTTTTATCACACTTTTTCGTATTGTTGGAGGGTTCCCCATGAAGCATGGGTACTTGAACCAGATAAGGCTGGTTAGTAGAGGTCAGGGTAATTATTTCTCACTCCTTTGTTCAGTAGGTTCCTGGGACTTAATCAGCCCGTTCCTTTTTCTGGAAGTTCCTAACCTCACTTTGTTTCTATTTCAATCTTAGGACCTAATCCACTTGAGTCAAGATATCAACCGATTTTTTTTCTTGGTTTGTATCTTTTAGGGATTTTATTTTTAGTGGTGTGCTCTCTGTGCATAGAGGACTTAAGTGGGTGAGTTTCCCAATTCCTTTAATATTTTATTTAAAGTGGTTGATCAACCACTACATCAATCATAGATAGTTCAAGGTCTTACTCCTAAATAAGTTCCTGTAAATTCTTTGCCTCCTCCTTAGAGGCATCGACACAATCCAACCAAAACTTTTGTATTGGTTAGTCTAGTTAACTTTGTAAAAACTGAAGATGTAGAGAAAAAATATTATGCACCAGAGGTTACACATATATCAGACCTTGAATATGAAGGATTTGTTCTTTTTTTTAATCCTTTGTTAGCTGGAACTGATAGTCTAGTTATTTTGCGAATTTCAACTCTTGGGTGGGTCGTAATGGAATGAAAATCGGAAGTGTCTAGGTCAGGGGTCCTTGCAACCTCCACGTTAGTAATCATATCTAGAGGAATCCTTCCTCTAGTATCTATGACCAAACAACTAATATGGTTCAATCCAAAATAGTTGCATCATTCAGTATCTCCACATCACTGATAATCGGGTCCACTCAACCTTTTAGTGTGGCCTCTTCATTGCTACCTTTGATTTCTATTGCAATTTTCTTTGGAATGTCGTCATTTGGCATGCAGAACGTCTCAGATGGATATCAACCAACTCCCAAAGTTTCTATCATTGGTGTCGGGAGTTCTTCGACTCCCTTCCAATCTTTTTTGTAGGGTGGGGAGCATATCTCTCCATCAAACCTCTCACTCAAGAGTATGTTTTTTCCATCCTAGGGTCCTAATCCCTCTATAGGATGGGTCTCGTCCCTAAATGGTGGATTTAAATATGTCAGAATGTCATCTACATCCAACCCCTTCACCTTATTTAGCATGTTTGTGAGTAATCATTTTCCCTTGTCAAGGGTGTCACTAGGGGGAAACCCTTTCCAATCATCTTGGAACCCCTCACTTGGATCTATCCCAACATAGGGAGCACTGAATGGAAGCCAACATTTTCAATTCGTAACCAATTTGGAGGGGGATTACCTCCTTATGATTAGGGATTTTAACCTTCTTATCAAATCCCTATATTTCAGGAAAACTCTTATTGGCAACCTGGTGCAAGTAAAAATCCAGGTTCTTTCTTTCATTACTCTAACCAACCTGGGAGCACCCCTTTGAAAGTTGGAGTACAATGAAGCAAACAAGGTTCCCCTTCCTAGAAACTATTAATTTTCCATATATTTAAAAGTTGTTGAATGACCCTGTGTGTCATTATCTTAATTGGCTAGTGGTCCCAACCAAAATTCCTTTGGATATTACCAAATTTGAAGGAAAATCTAGTGAAGATCCTAATGATAATGTCAAGAATTTCCACCTATGGTGTTCATACAATCCATCAAATGATGATTCTATTAGACTATTCCTCTTTCATCATACTCTCACATGAGTCACTGCTAAGTGGTATTTTGAATTGAAGGTGGCATCCTATCATAGGTTTCATGACTTGGCGTTAGTATTTCTCAATCACTTTCAGCTCCCAATTCGCTACGATGTTGGCAATGATATTTTTTTTACTTTTCGACAAAATAAGGCCACTCCTATATATGACCATATTTAGGAGTGGTAGAGGAGAAAGAGAATGATTAAGGCATCCATTTCTCCTGAGTTCCTCTTGTAGTGGTTTTTGAAGTCCTTGTTTCCTTATATCTCCAAGGACGTTTCCACTTATAGAGTAACTACATAGGAAGAAGTTATCTTCAAGGACCAACATATAGATATGATTTACTCTCATTCTGGGATCCTTTATGATATCATTTCAGATGTGCTACATTCAAATATCGACCGTTCCAAACCGATTCTTGGAACTCATGTTGACAACATTATGGGTTCCATTCAAAGCTTGTCCACAGACTTGGTCTCAAATTAGATGAGACAACTCTCAATCCAATATTTTGTGTCTAGTCAATCTCCTTCTTCGACCACCCCCTACAAAATTTCAGATTTACATGGTGTGCAATCGATAAACCCAAAAGGTACCCAAAAACCTAGCGGAAAGAAAAAGGGTAAGAAGAAAAAGGGAGGGGGGGATATTAATAAAATGTCAATAAACCATAATCTAGTTCTCATGGGGGGGAGAAGGAAAAGAGGAAGGTTAAGTTTCCTTGTAATATTTTCAAGGAAGATCATCTCATTCATGAATGTCCCAAGATGGAAGAGCCCAAATATTGTTGGCACACCAACAACTTGTCGTGTTAACCAATTCCTTTCCTCTCAAACAAAATATGGCTTCAGGATATTTTACTAATGTTGGGAGTTAGTAGAGGGGTAACCAGGGTACTCCTCCGCCTGAGGGAACATCATCAAATGTCTATATGATGATCTTAGATTCCTATCTACAGACTCAAGCACGTAATTATGATAATATTGAGTATGGGTCAAAGAGTAATGAACCCTCTAAGTAGAAAGGGACTCATCATATTGATAAGAATCATGTGATTGATGTTATGCCTCGCATACCAAAGCATGTGTTCAAGAGGGAGTCACATAATCCAAATTATATGGTTGCTCAAAATTATTCCATCGTGGAATATTTATCCTAATCGCCTTGTGCGATGACCACCCTCGAGATACTCCAAAGTTTCTCGGTGCAACAGAGTGCATTTCTTTCTTCTATCGGGGCATGAGATGATTATAGCTCACATCTCATCACATTTGACCCTTCTAATGTCAAACATTTCATCCCTTATCATGTTGTTTTTCATATTCAAGTGGTATATGCCATGAAGAACATTTTTAGAATGGTGATCGATGAGGGAGCATCGACATGTGTGATGTGGCTTTCTTGTTGCAAAGTTATCTTCTCTCCATAGCTTGCTATGTCCCCTACTCTTTTGACCACATTTGATGGTCATTATTTTCGTCCCCATGGGATACTTTCCTCCTTCCATGTACAAATGGGAGGAAAAAACATCTATGTTGAGGTGGAAGTATTCGACACCCCGCTCAACTACAACCTTTTGTCAGGTTGCATTTGGAATTATGCATGACTGTTTTCATATCTCCACTTTTCCAAGTTATTTGTTTTCCTCATGAAGGAAAAATCATGAAGACCAACCAGTTGTATTTTAGTCATCCAGATCCAGCTACACGGCCAATATATAACATCCCATTAATAGATGGTTCCCAAACGGTGACCGAAATTATTAGTATTGGAATGTATTCTTCATTGATGGGGAATTTTAATATCCCATCATCAATATCATACATTAGCTCCATTATGAATAGCTAGAGCTCACTGGCTTCATCGATTATCATGTCCCAAGTTCACCATTTTTGAATGGAATATTTTGAACATCCTTGGATTCTACCATCTTTGTCTAGTTCGTTAGAAGGGATCTAGCATGCAAGAATGGAAAGGATGTTGTTTACAAAATATATTTCCAATCAGGCCATCCAAAAGGCCGTTACAGACTCAGATCCAACTCCTCTTCGAATAGAGGACGGTGATGAGATTTTGACACCCATTTGGGTGACGAACTCTTCTCATTCTCCTGATTGTCTTGAAATGTTACCACCCTCTAATGAGGCTATTTTAAAGGAAATGATGGTGTTATCACTCCAGGAGTCCTTCTCAAGTTGTAGGTAGAAGAAGCCTAGTAACTTAAAATATGTTTTGGTTTTCTGTGTAGGTTGGATCAAATGGGACACATAAACTACTGGCTCACACTTAAGACACTTAGTAATATAATCAAATGAGACAATTCTTTCAAAAGTGTATAATCAAATGAGTAACTGAGTGGTGGGTGAAGAGATTTTATATCTATCAACCAGATCAGATGTGTGAGGGGTTGAATAAATATAGCACAGATTACTTATTAAATCAATGTTTATGAGTTGACCAATGAGATGACAGTCATTTGTAACTAGATAAACTTAGACAACAGTAATCATTCAAGCACAGAAAAAGAGAGAAGATGATAATCTGACATAAACAGTGAAAGGAACTTGTGATCTGTATTATATGTAAAAGGTCTCAGTGCAATATCAGCATGGTCTAGTCTCTAGACTCGAACCTCCCTTAGCCCCTCAAGACTTATTGCCTTTATAGCCTTTAATATATACAAATGAGATCCTATGAAGATGGATCGAGAATACTAAAAATAGTATAATATAAAACTAATTGCAAACTTATAGGAATAGATCCTATATAAAGGGAAGTCAAACCCTTATCCGAATCTGGTCTTCATGTTCTTCAACAACTGCAGCAAGTCTTCAAAGGCTGATAGATAAGATCGAAAATGCCATTTGGGAAGACATGTCATTCTTTTGCAAAAAATAGACAAGAAGCTTCATCATTTCAACCTTGTTGCCACCTTCAAAAGTGGAACAAAGTTTTAAATCTGATGCTCTTAATTATAATCTTCATTCAGAAATCATCCTCGTGCAGTTTAGAATAACAAAACTAGGATTTGTGCAAAAATAGTGCCTTTCTGCCCTGTTCTGCGCTTTCAGTGGCTTGTGAGCCAAAATTCTAACCTATAAGCCACCGAAATCTCTACTTTCGGTGGCTAAGAACAACTATGCAAACTGAAATAGCCATCGAAAAGGCAGGCTTTAGCAGACTTCTTCAAAGCTTCAAAATTGTGTTTTCCAATATCCCTGAGCTTTCATGATGACCTAATCATCATAAGAGTATGCTTCAGCATCAACCACAGTCACTATGTTCCATAATGTCTGCAAACACCTTTGAAAGTGACTGTCATCATGTGTATTTGATAACCTCAAAATCTAGTTGTAGAAGATTAGGTGATGGCCTGTTTTAGAATCTATACACCTTTAAGCTATTCATTTTGATTTTGTGCACCAGATTACTGTTGCTACCCTTTTGTAGGTTAGATTCTATAGATCCTAGTATTTGGATGCCAACAACCCATCATTTGTGGCATTTTTATTTGCAACAGTGGCCACAAGTGATTGCAATTCTTTGATGAGAATTCATCAATGCTTCCAAGTTGCAAAAGAGAGCATTAGTGATATGTTCTTCCAAGTTGCAAAAGAGAGCATTAGTGATATGTTCAAAAGCTTTGGCAACTGATATTCTGCAAAAACATCATACACACATCTTAAATAAACAATATCATTCACCAGGTTGCACACAACCAGCACTGCCTATCCTTTACATGCATGTCATTTACATTCATTATCATGTTTCCAGAACCTCATCACAAGGTTGTCACTTCTCAAGTTAAGGTGAAGATGTATCAAGTATATTGAGCCACTCCAGCAATGGAATGTCACATGCTCTTTATATATCTTCCAAGTTCTGACAGAAAAACTAAACAGTTCTCCCACAACAAATTTATGTGGTAGCATAATCTCAACAACATGGATTCCCACCAAATGAAGTGATTGTGGTGTGGTATTATTGTGGTGTGGTACTACTTCAACCTCCGTTGAAACCCATTTTTCAGCCATCACACCATCATTGCCACTAATGTGGAGGTTTCTTATGCTATGAGAAATATATTTTGGTTGATTAATTTATTCACCAAATGCAAGCCCCTGCAAACTAGAGAATTGAGGGATTCATGAATATTCAATGGAAGATCCAATTTAATGCCTGATTGTGCTAGTCGACAAAAAACCCTTGAATTTTGAAGTTCTGGCTGCAATACAAAGCATCGATTGACGTATTGCATACATCCTCCATCTGGAACGTTGAAAGAATTTCATCATGACTCATGCAGATCACTTACACCTGAAATCATACAAACAAAACCATTGTGTTGAGGGGAAACCCCAAGGCGAGATGGTTGATCATGAGCAGCAGCGAAATTTTGGCATAAATCTTCCATTTCGTGGCTCTCCTCTTGTTTTATACATTATGGCTCGATAACCTCAACCTGACAAAGCACTCGCATTTCACGCTTGCATTCTGTGATCACTTGGAAACAACAACTTGTCTGTCTGCTTGGTGCGTTGAATACCTCAAACCCTACTGATCAGCACAATAAACTCAATCTCCTCTGCAAGGATTAAATAATGAAATTGATTTATACAAAATCTATCTCATTACACATGTATCATTGATTTAGCTTGGCACGAGACACCAGCGATCTCGAGTGCTTGACAGAGGAAAACGAAATTCTGAAGCTCGCCGCTAGGTTTGATATGGAGTATTGACCTGTCTTGAGTTGAGGTTTGACTCGTGGCTTAATCCATGGCTTTGAGTGTCGACTCAATCTTAACCCATGGCTTGACTCATGGCTTTGACTCGTGGCTAGGTGCACTAGACTTTGTGTTGTATGTTGTGATTTGATATTAGGATTAGACTTAGGATAATGTATAATATAACCTAGGGTTAAGAAACTTAAAGCACACATCACCTCTTATTTTATTTGGTAACAATAACAATTACAAATATAAAGAAGGATAAAAATAGGATTTAAGAAATATTGACAATGTGTGTTTGTGAAATGCAGGTTACAAGACTCTGAAGAAAACATGATTAATGGGAACTTAATGGGGAATTTGAAGATATGGATTAGGGAAAATGACCAAGGAAAATGACAATTTAAGCATGAATGAACAAAAATGCCACAAAATTTTCAAAATCATTTGAAGAGATAACATATGGCTCCAACTAGGATGGATACCTCCTTGCGAGGTTTCCAAGAACCTAGTAGTTCTAGTTGCCTTTACCATTGGGCTATGGAGTCGTTTGGCCTTTAGAATTGATCCCCTGCAAGCCTGTAGCGTGCATGTAGCCTGCTTGTAACCTACTCTTCTTATTCAACAACAAATAACTGAAAGAGTCTACTTGCTCAAATGAAGAGCTTATTCTCCTATCTACTCCTACTCTAACCATTGTACTGATGCTTAATCAAGTAAACTCATGCTTCCAATGAAGCCATGTCAGAAAATGATTTACTGAACCTGTTCTTGATCTTAACCTGAAAAATAATGGAATGCATAGCCAACAGAAAAGTGGTTTGAACAGATGATAAATCCAAATTTCATCTAACAAAAATACTTTAACACATATGTTGCTCATCGATTCCAAATAGTTTGCAATCGGGTCATTAAAACCACAAAGGAATACCTCTCTATGCTATTGTTCCAACTGAAAGAAACGTTGCTGCTATTTTCCTTCACAGATCTCAATGCTGAATACAGAATACTTGATCTCTGTCTGAGAAGAATGCATGATGAACTGTTGATCTGGACTTTTCAGCTCATCATCTTCCTCTTTGTATCTACTGCAATCTTCCTGTGTCTGCAAATCAGAAAATTGAGGGTTTCCTTTAGTATCTGCTGCAGATTCAAATCTGGAATTTTGATCTTCACTGCAATTTTGATCAACAGATTTATAACTAGCGTCAACCACAGCATGCACGCATTTATGATCATCTCTCTATTGAAAAGAAGAATTAGATGTAATTCTAATAGACAAACAAGCCTTCATAAATCTCAAAATCTTCTTCCTCATCATTGTATTGGTTGAATATAGGAGCATCAAGATAAGATCCTAATGACAGATATGAAGCTTCTTGTATAGGATTATCAACAATAAAATCTTGAAACAGATTTGGAAAAATATCACCTTGTTCCTTATCGTAATTTGAAACAACATATTCATAAGGAGAAGAAGGATCTTCCTAATGCTCTAGATGGAGATTAGAGAGTCCCTAAGAATCTTGTTCCTCGTGGTTACTACCACTTTCCTTAGTTTGCAAATCTGGAAACTGAGGGCTACCCTTAGTATCTGCTGTAGATTCAAATCTATCACATGTTGATGTAAAAATCTGCTCATCATTTTTTAAGTTTTCAGAGGGGACAATTCGATCTTCATGACAGCCTAAAACAATAGATGCAATTGGTACAATGTCAAAAGCATCACTACAGTTATCATAATGTGGATCACCAATCTTTTGATCATAATGAAGGGTATTCTTTACAGCAGCATACTCTTCATGAATGTCTAATTCTTTATTCAAAAGATTGAATTCATGACAACACTCGAGATAGAGAAAGTCATCTGAAAATTTGTCTTTACAAAACACATGAAAAGCAGCATGAAAATATGCCAAAGAGCTGACACTTGAAAGGGGAAGAGATCGATACCAATCACAAGCAATTCCCTCTAATGAAAACCCAAAGAGACTGATCTGAACATCCTCATGCACAATTTGCAACTAATGCATGCAATCATGAAAATCCAGCAAATGTTCAACTGGTATTTCCCAATCTTCTCCTCGAAATCTGGTAATACTATTTTCCCATTCATCTCTACTAGGCACTGGATTAGAGAAACCAACGATCTTTGAAAAAACACAGAAAGCATATCTCTTAGCTAAGATATTGTTCATTTCATACCAGTGGAGTTGCCAATAGATTTTAGAACAACGGAGTCGCCACTGAATTCCTCCTTCATGGAGTCACCAGATAGATGATTACAACCAAAAATATGTCCAGACTTTGTCTATCATCAAAGTTGGATCTATGTCATCTCCCAAGGAAGTTGAGCTTCAATCTTTGTTCCCCAGCAACGGCACCAATTTGTTATCACTCCAGGAGTCCTTCTCAGGTTGTGGGTAGAAGAAGCTTGGTAACTTAAAATATGTTTTTGTTTTCTATGTAGGTTGGATCAAATGGGACACATAAACTATTGGCTCACACTTAAGACACTTAGTAATATAATCAGATGAGGCAATGCTTTCAAAAGTGTATAATCAAATGAGTAACTGAGTGGTGGGTGAAGAAAGTTTATATCTATCAACCAGATCAGATGTGTGACAGGCTGAATAAATATAACACAGATTACTTATTAAATCAGTGTTTATGGGTTGACCAATGAGATGACAGTCATTTGCAACTAAATAAACTTAGACAACAGTAATCAGTGAAGCACGGAAAAAGAGAGAAGATGATAATATGACATAAACAGTGAAAGGAACTTGTGATATGTATTATATGTAAAAGGTATCAGTACAATATCAGCATGGTCTAGTCTCCAAACTCGAACCTCCCTTAGCCTCTCGGGACTTATTGGATTTATAGCCTTTACAATATACAAATGAGATCCTATGAACATGGATCGAGAATACTAAAAATGGTATAATATAAAACTAATTTCAAACTTATAGGAATAGATCCTATACAAAGGGAAGTCAAACCCTTATCTAAATCTGGTCTTCATGTTCTTCAACAACTGCAGCAAGTCTTCAAAGGCTGATAGATAAGATCGAAAATTCCATTTGGGCAGACATGTCATTATTTTTCTAAAAATAGACAAGAAGCCTCATCATTTCAACCTTGTTGGCACCTTCAAAACTGGAACAAAGTATTAACTCCGATGCTCTTAATTATAATCTTCATTCAGAAATCATCCTCGTGTAGTTAGGATAACAAAACTCGGATTTGTGCAAAAATAGTGTGTTTCTGCCCTGTTCTGCGCTTCTGGTGGCTTGTGAGCCAAAATTCTAACATGTAAGCCATCGAAAGCTCTCCTTTCGATGGCTAAGAACAGCTATGTAAACTGAAATAGCCACCTAAAAGGCAGGCTTTAGCAGACTTCTTCAAATGTTCAAAATTGTGTTTTCCAATCTCCTTGAGCTTTCATGATGACCTGATCATCATAAGAGTATGCTTCAGCATCAACCACAGTCGCTATGTTCCATAATGTCTGCAAACACCTTTGAAAGTGACTGTCATCATGTGTATTTGATAACCTCAAAATCTAGCTGTAGAAGATTAGGTGATGGCCTGTTTTAGAATCTATACACCTTTAAGTTGTTCATTTTGATTTTGTGCACCAGATTACTATTGCTACCTTATTGTAGGTTAGATTCTATAGACCCTAGTATTCAGATGCCAACAACCCATCATTTGTGGAATTTTTATTTGCAAAAGTGGCAACAGGTGACTGCAATGCTTTGATGAGAATTCATCAATGCTTCCAAAATGCAAAAGAGAGCATCATTGATATGTTCAAGAGATTTGGCAACTGATATTCTGCAAAAACATCATACACACATCTTAAATAAACAATATCATTCACCAGGTTGCACACAACCAGCACTACCTCTCCTTTACATGCATGTCATTTACATTCATTATCCTGTTTCCAGAACCTCATCACAAGGCTATCACTTCTCAAGCTGAGGTGAAGATGTATCAGGTATACTGAGCCACTCCAGCAACAGAATGTCACATGCTCTTTATATATCTTCCAAGTTCTGACAGAAAAAATTGAACAGTTCTCCCACAAAATATTTATGTGGCATCATAATCACAACAACATGGATTCCCACCAAATGAAGTGATTGTGGTGTGGTATTATTGTGGTGTGGTACTACTTCAACCTCCATTGAGACTCATTTTTCAACCATCAAACTATCATTGCCACTAATGTGGAGGTTGCTTCTGCTATGACAAATATATATTGGCCAATCAATTTATTCACCAAGTGCAAGCCCCTGGAAACTAGAGAATTGAGGGATTCATGAATATTGAATGGCAAATCCAATTTAATGCCTGACTATGCTAGTCGACAAAAACCCCTTGAATTTTGAAGTTTCAACTGCAATACAAAGCACCGATTGAATTATTGCATACATCCTCCATCTGGAACGTTGAAAACATTCCATCATGACTCATGCAGATCACTTACACCTGAAATCATACAAACAAAACCATTGCGTCGAGGAGAAACCCCAAGGCGAGATGGTTGATCCTGAGTAGCAGTGAAATTTTGGTATAAATCTTCCAGTTCGTGGCTCTCCTCTTGGCTTATACATTATGGCCTGATAACCTCAACCTGTCAAAGCACTCACATCTCACCCTTGCATTCTGTGAGCACTTAGCAACATAAACTTGCTTGTTTGCTTGGCACGTTGAATACCTCAAACCCTACTGATCAGCACAATAAACTCAATCTCCTCTGCAAGGATTGAATAATGAAATTGATTTATACAAAATCTATCTCATTACACTTGTATCATTGATTTATCTTGGTGCAAGACACCAATGATCTTGGGTACTTGACAAAGGCAAATGGAATTCTGAAGCACGGCGTTAGGTTTGATATGGAGTATTGACTTGTCTTGAGTTGAGGTTTGACTCGTGGCTTAATCCATGGCTTTGAGTGTCGACTCAATCTTAACCCGTGGCTTGACTCATGGCTTTGACTCATGGCTAGGTGCGCTAGACTTTGTGTTGTATGTTGTGATTTGATATTAGGATTAGACTTAGGATAATGTATAATATAACCTAGGGTTAAGCCACTTAAATCACACATCACCTCTTATTTTATTTGGTAACAATAACAATTACAAATCTAAAGAAGGATAAAAATAGGATTTAAGAAATATTGACAATGTGTGTTTGTGAAATGCAGGTTACAAGAGTCTAAAGAAAACATGATTAATGGGAAATTAATGGCGAATTTGAAGATATGGATTAGGGTAAATGACCAAGGAAAATGACAATTTAAGCATGAATGAACAAAAATGCCTCAAAATTTTCAAAATCATTTGAAGAGATAACATATGGGTCAGGGGAGAATTGGGAGAATTTACATCATCGATTATACTTCCTTCCAAAGATGTATCGCATTGAAAGAGGATATTTCCATGTCCACATGAACGATAATGTTGATAGGACCGTGAACCCTTTACTGAAATATGGTGTTTATGTTGAAGGGAACACGATCAATATCTCATAAATTATTCCTATCAACATATCAAATGATCCCAACGTCATGGAAAATGTGTTCATTGGTGTGGATTTCTCTCCTGAAGGGATATGTGATTATATTTCATTGTTTAAGGAATTTTTTGACGTTTTCGCTTGGTCATACGAGGATATGTCAAGAATAGATCCTCGAATTGTCAAACATGAAGTAAATACTTATCCTAGTTCTAAGCTTGTTTGAAAAAATTTGCAGCCGATTAACCCTAGGAAGGAAGCTTCCATAAAGGTTGAAGTAGAGAATATACTCAAAGAGGGTTTCATCTGCCCATTTCTTCTTAATAAATGGGTATCGAACGCTATTCAAGTTGACAAAAAGAAAGGAACCATCCGTGTATGTATAGATTTTAGGTATTTGAATAAGAATTTTCCAAAGGACAACTTCCCAACTTCGTTTATTGATCAAATTATTGATGAATGTGTGGGGAACGAGATATTCTCCTTTATTTATGGATTCTCTGGCTACAATCAATTCCAAATTAAACCTGAGGATCAACATAAAACCACATTTATTTGTCCTTGGAAATATTTTCATACTGGAAAATTCCTTTTGGTCTTAAAAATGTTGGGGCTACCTTCCAGCGGGTCATGACCTTTTCCTTCCATGACATGAAACACATTATTGAGGAATATTTAGATGATCTAGTTGCTCATTCCTGTTATAGAGATAATCATCTAGATCACCTCTACCATGTGTTATAGATATGTCATTATTATCGCATATGATCGAATCCACACAAATGTAATTTTTTTATTACTTCGGGGTGTCTTCTTGGATTTATCATTTTGAACAAAGGGATCATTGGGGACCCTTTAAAGGTTGAGGAAATAGTTAATTGCCTCCCCCGTGTACTATTCATCACCTATAGAGTATCCAAGGAAAAGTAAATTTCCTTCGTCATCTCATCACTAACTATGTTGATATCACTAATGGTTTCATGTGTTTGTTGAAAAATAGGTCCCTTTCGAGTGGGATACTTAAGCGCAAATATATTTCGATGCATTGAAAAAGGCCTTAATGTTTTCCCCTCTCCTTAGTCCACCTAATTTTACTTATGACTTCATGTTACACTTGGAGGCATCTGAATCGACCGTATGTATGGTTTTGTTGCAATAATATGATGCATTTGTTGTTCACGTCATTTACTACCTAATTTGTGGTTTTATCGATGCTAAGTTATGATAATCGCATGTTAATAAATTGTCTTTGGAAGTTGTCCATGTTGTCTAGAGACTATTGAATTACATTCTCCTATGTAAAACTAATGTTATTTTGGATGTCAATCCTATCCAGTATGTATTAACTCATCATATCATCAATGGGAAGTTCAAAAAATGGATTTTGATTTTACAATAATTTGACTTAGACTTTGCATCGGCAAAATCCAAAAAGTCACTTGTTTTTGCAGCGTTGGTGTCAAGTTTCTCAAAGAATATAAAGAGGAAATTTTTGAGGAATCCTTTATGGATGAATCCATCTTCCTGATATCTTCTTCCAGTCCTTATTATGAATACATTTTTGTATGTCTACATACTTTGAATTTCTCCCCACATTATTCAATAGATGAGCAATGACGCATTCACCATCAGGAAAAAATTATCTCATCATCAGTGACACCCTGTATCATCATGGTGTAGACTCGATTTTACATTGTTGTTTGACTCACGAAGAAGCATATTTCATTTTAAATGAATCTCACAGTGGAGCATGTGGAGTTCATCTCTCCGGGTTGGAAACATCCCAAAATTGCATGCTGGATATTTTGGTCGACAATTTTCAAAGATTGAATGGAAACAGTCAAAAAATGTCATCAGTGTCAAGTTTTTACTTGTAAAATTCATGTGCATCTTGCTCTAATTTTCCCAATAATCACCATCAGCCCTTTTACTAAGTGGGGCATTTATTTCATTATATGCAACCCACCTTCATCTAGGGGGCATCATTACATCATTGTGTTCATCAATTACTTCACAAAGTGGGTAGAGTCCATGCCTACTTTTTCAAGCGATGGTGAGACTGCGGCGGTTTTTATATTCAATTAAGTGATTTCTTGGTTCGGCATTCCGAAATATATTGTTGCTGACCATGGAAGTTGCTTCCAGAAAAAAAATGATGTCAGATCTCGCATCATTGTTGGTGTTATGATTTAGGCAGGAGCATTGTTGGTGTTGTGAAGTGTCATTGTTTTTGTACACTCTTGTGTGCGCACTCACGTTCAAAACACTGGGGATTTTGAGACCCAGGGTTCATCTAGAGCATGTCCAAAAAAAAACCTTAAGGACCAGCATATCAATCCTCATCCAAGTATGAGGAAGGTCTTGCCCAAGATGCAGAGAAGATAAAAACGACCATAAGGTCTTGTGTTGGGGATGAAGGATCAAACATACCTATCATTACTATAAATGGCATCGATGTAACTAATCTTTGATATTCTAATAAGGACTAAGAATTAAAATTATACATGCACAGGTGCTACTCATTCATAACAAACACAGGATAGAGAAGAATTTTTGTATCTTTATTATTGAATGTATTCTATCATATTAGCTATATATATTGTGTTGAATAATTGAGTTGAACAACTATAAGACTTCATCTCATTACTATATAAATAGTGGGAATACAACATTATGTGCCTTGTGTTGAGATTTAAGATTCAGACAAATAGAAGAAACAAGAGACTTCTCCATACAACACAAGGTTACAATAGGATAACTTAGAGCTCTGAGACTGATGCATTCAGAAATTAGCCAACCTCTTTTATGAGTTGAGATATCCCATTTATATCTTTTTCTGTTGGGGAACGTTGTCCTTCCCTGTCTTGCTCCACTCGCTTTTCTGATCTAACGGCCTTGCACACTTTTGGTACCTATCAGGGCTCCACATAGGTTCTATGCATCAGGGGAAATACTAACTACCTAGCCAGCTCATCTTTTGTTTTCCCCATGTCTTCATATACTTCTGGAAATAATCATTATGGGAGATATCTCGATGATTCATTTCTTTCTTCTAGCAAGCATCTTCTTGGTTTCTTGAAAAATTGAAAAAACTTGGATTGACGCGCCCTTGACCACCTTTAGACTTGGTGCACTACTTAACAATACCTAGTACGATGCACACACTATAGAGTTCTTTCATGCATCTCCTTAGGCACTTGCAAAACTTCTGAATGAGGGCACACAACTTCTTTTTTTGTGCACGTACATAATTGAACCCAAAACTTTGGGTGCCAACAGGCCCCCATCATTATTACTTGCCTTGCCCTTGAGCAAGTTGCTTCATAATCAGCAAGAAAAAGACAGAGTAAGAGAAAATCATCATTACACAAGACAATAGTGATTGTGTCCCATTAACTGATTTAGGACATTCATTGGTTATTGCAGAGAAATATGGCTGAGAATAACATCTCACTCAAGAGAAAGAATCATTCACTACTCATCGTGTCATTGTGGGGCAGCGAGGCCAAGAAGGAATTATTGGACGATCAAATTCTAGGGGTTCTGGAAGTGGTTACATGACATGATTGTAGGGATAGAATGAATGGGAGAATTGAGAATAACTCAAACTAGTTTTCTTTCTCCTGGAGAGGAAGTGGTTCAAATGATGGAAAAGAGGGCATTAAGAGAGTCCCTGAGAATTTTTTTTTTTT
>JASDQU010101554.1:76429-152763 GCA_032191745.1 Picea mariana | reverse complement strand
TTTTGAACAACGAAGGGGATTAATCATGGTGTAGAAGTAGGCATCGATGGGTGTAGGTGGAAGTGGGATGTTTGTAAGAGAAATAAACTGGCTGTGCAGAAAGTGGAGGATTTAAAATATGATACAAACGAGGATTCGGGTTGGGCTGAGCAGGGTAAGATATACAAAGCAATAGGTAGTAGAGGGAAAAGGAGTCGTTGAGGCTGCTCAGTCGAGCTGATGATAAAAAATCCATAAAGTGTTAGCTAAGGCATGCCATGAGAGGGTAATTGGGGAATCACAATGATAAGATGTTAGAGAAAGGTGAGGGGAATCACAATGAAAACTATGTACCCTACCTACACCATGTACACAAACTGAGGTACGTAGTTTTCTTGGTGCTTCAGGAAACTATCACAGATTTATGGAAAATTTTGCTGGAACTGTTGCACCTTTACATGCTTTGACTGCTAATGCTGAATTTCAGTGGACTGACAGGTGTGATGTGGCATTCGTAGGGCTCAAAAGGATGATTTCAACAGCACCAGTGCTGAGAGGACCAAACTAGAAAATACCATTTCACATCTCCACAGATGCATCAGATATCACCATAGGCACTGTCCTTGGATAGGAAGAAGACAAGAAACCCTATGCTATTTATTTTATTAGCACGAATCTCACTCCCGCTGAATCTAATTATTCAGTAACAGAAAACAAATTTTTAGTTGTTATACATGCCATCAATAAATTTCATCATTATTTAACAGGTTATCCAGTTATTCTATATATTGATCATTCTATCATTAAATATATAGCTAATAAACTTATTACTAATGGACGGGTCACTCGGTGGTTATTGTTATTGCAGGAATTTGACATCACCATCAAAGATCAACCCGGAAGAGAAAATCTTGTTGTAGACTTCCTCTCTCACATACCT
Organism: Picea mariana; assembly: GCA_032191745.1. Taxonomy (NCBI): domain Eukaryota; kingdom Viridiplantae; phylum Streptophyta; class Pinopsida; order Pinales; family Pinaceae; genus Picea; species Picea mariana. Next base: position 151,844 of record JASDQU010101554.1, on the reverse strand, counting down.
AAAATAGATGATTCCTTGACGGTTGATTTATGGGCGAGCATCTGTTCATTGTCACTATTAAGCCACCTTGGTACACTAATGTGGCAAATTATCTGGCAGCCAGGAAACTACCAGCACATCTATCATCAAGAGAAAGAAAACCGATCGTCCATCATAGTGCACGATTCACCTAGATCAATGGATATCTTTTCCACATAGGGTCTGATCTCCAGGTCCGCAGATGTGTCCGAGATGACAAAATCTACGACATATTGAAGGCAGGACATGACGAGCCCTATGGCGAGGATTTTGCAGATCGTGGGACTACACATAAGATTTTACACATGGGCTATTATTGGCCCTCAATATTTAGAGATGTGAATAAATATGTTCAGGCTTGCGACAGTTGTCAACGGATGGGTAAACCAGGTCAGGCTGATGAAATGCCCCTAAAATCACAAGTAGTCACAGAACCATTCGAGATATGGGCACTAGACTTCGTTGGCCCCTTCAACCCGAATTCAAATCAGAAGGCCTATATTCTAGTTGCAATGGACTACATGACTAAATGGGTAGAGGCGGAAGCCTTACCAAACACAATAAAAGGAAGTAGTCATTATATTTCTTTTCAAATTATTTGTATGCTATGGACTACCCAGGGAAGTAATCATTGATGGGGGGTCACAATTTACAGCTCATATAATCACAACCACCCTGAACAATTATCATATTAAACACAGAGTTACTTCTCCATACCACCCACAAGAAAACGAACAAGTAGAAAGCACCAATAAAGCCTTGGAGGCAATTTTGACAAAAATCGTCTCAACAAATTGATAGAATTGGGCAACTGAGATTCCAAATTCCCTATGGGATTATCACACAACATGGTGTAACGACACTGGATACTCTCCTTATCACTTAGTCTAGGGTAAAGAACCCATTTTTCCAATCGAGTTTGAGATCAAGACTCTAAGGATGGCCCAGGAAATTGGACTGGATCTTACAGAGGAACATAAACAATGCCTACAGCAGCTCAACGAGTTGAATGAAGCACTCATGTCCACCTTGGAGTGCACAACTATTATTCAGCAACAGAGAGCGAACTGGCATGACAAACATATCAAGAAGAAATCATTCCAGAAAGGTGATTGGGCACTTCTCTATGATTCCAAATTTTAGGATTTTCCTGGAAAATTATAGACAAGGTGGCTAGGACCATATGAAATTAATTAAGTTCATGATAATTTCATTTTCATTCTAATTACCATCGTCGATTCTAGGTCTCCCTTTATGGTAAATGGACACCGGCTATGACTCTACCATCAGTCACCTTCAAAAGTATCCTTCTACCAAGAAGTAAGTAAGGACCCTACAGTTCAGATCTTGGCTGGCTGGGAAGGTAACCCAGCAACCTCAACTCCATAAATGATGATTATTTAGCACTGTATATATTGTATATAGCTCTCTTTATAGATTTGATTGATTTTTTAGTTTTTTCTTTTTTTAGAAAAGCTACTTGAGAGAATATGAACTAGAAAAGATGATTGTAATGAATATAATTAACACTCTTTTTTGTTCCTTGCTCCTGTCTCAGTTTGCAAAAACTCAGCAAATACAAACCATGTTTTGTTTTCAAGAAAAAGAACAATCTTATGGACCATCCAATACGTCTATTATTGCATAAACTTACCCATAGAAATTGAATGAATTTAGTTGATGACTAATCAACTATAGATTCACTAAAACAAAAATGTCCGTGGGTGTTTTTAATCAGATGGGTAAAAATTTGAACATCATCGTTGTTGTTCATTTAAAATGAAATGATTGTCGTTCCTTTGAAAAGAATGACTGGTGTTCCCTTCGTATGTAATATCGTCCATCCAAAATAATGATTTTTGTTCCTTCGGTCACACTTATGTTCCCTTATAATATTTGTTGTTCACTTTTCAATAGTGTTGTCCATTCAAAAGGAACAGCTATTGTTCCCTTCACGATTCTTTCTTATTATTGTTCCTCTCTAAAAAACATACCATTGTTATGTCAGTCACTCCTTTGGATATGAACTTCACTAATTCCCTTTCATCAACACTAGTTATAATTTTTCATTTGGTGTGGATCATTTAACATACCTCAGTAAAACTATTTTTGGATTAATTTCTCCGAATCATCTTAAAAATTGTTCACAATTCATTAACCACCATAATTCGTTTCTTTCCCTTATATATCAACATATACTTGAATGATAATTGCTTTCATATCATAATAAGGAATCTTAAATACATTCGTACTTGGCATTCTTACATTTCTTACGCCATCCCTCACTCTTAAGGAGTAGATGAGCCTCCCTTGATAGAGCTTAAAAAAAAAAAATCATCAAAATCAAAATCAAAATAAAACTTTTAACAAAGTAATAAACTTATTCCATACAGAATAGGGGGTCTCATCAACATCCATCCTACCACGATCATGAGATAATAAAATAGGTGACATTCCCACTATGGCCAGCACACCAGGGCAATGGCCTTTGTCATTTTTTTGTCAAAGGACAAGAGGTCTCACCACAAGCCGACTTGTTCACTTATATTACAATCTAGTGAGTGGAATTATCATCATCTCGCCACCAAACAAGGATAATGGTCTTATTGGGAAAAGACAATTCAAACTATTTATTAAGGATACAGGCTCATCTATGGGTTAAAAGGCAACCCTGTCGAGGCTATGGACGCCTGCTGGCAGTAGTGGTTTTGCCTGTGGTATCGAAGTTTAACTTACATATGCCAAGTTTTAGTGTGTTCTTAGACTTCCTTTTCTAAACAATGAGGCTATCATTCTGGATATATCCAATAAAAAGGGAAAATAAAAATGTTATGATATGTGGAAAATTTTCAACATATGAACAAATTTAAATTATTTCGGAATGTTTTTTCCTCAAAGGGTTTCTAACTTAGGTATGACAATTCGAATTTCCCACACAAAGTGATGATTATCATAATTACCGTTAAAGTGTTTTTTGAAAAGTTATTAATGATTGTCTTTTCCATCAACGACGACGGCATAGCAATCACACCTTGCAGGAACTCCCCGCCAATATTACACTCATACAATTGACGATCGAGGTTGAACTTCCATTTATGGGGTACAAATGCTCGACACATTTACCAATATATTTCAATAAGTGCAGCAAATACGAAAAAAATCGCATTTTTACATATACAGAATGTTGTTATATGTTTTCTATTTCTGTTGTTTGCAAAACTGGTTGAGTTAATTTGCAGCAAGGAACATTAGTCGCCCTCACCTGCTTACAGAAATATGGGAGGCGGAAGTGTGCGATGGGAACCAACATTACTACCGGGAAATGACCATGCAAGAGAAATCCTACACCGTCTGAGGTGGATGGAGTACTTCAATCAGTTGCAAGGATATGATACAGACATCATGGTTGAATTCTTCCTAAACTGGAAGGGAGAAACCTCCATGGTTCGATATATACGAATTCCATTCACTCAGGAAATCGTAGCAGAGGTTATAGGCCTTCCTAACATAGGCATACAATGGACTGGAAGATATACATCACTCAAAGAAGCTGTAGAATCCTTCGTAGACCCTAGAGAGGAATTGGATAAAAATGGAAAGGGACTTAACCCCAGCATGCTCAGCGAACCCTGGAAAGAACTGGCAGGTGTCATATAGAGGTATATCACCTGCGACGAAAGGTATGATGTGATCCATCCATGCCACCTCAAACTATTAGCAGCGCTCAAACAACAGTTAGTGATCAATTTGCTTTTTTTTCTAAATGATATGTTGCATGAGGTTGCCATAAGAACAAATAAGGAAAAAGATCCCGTTACCATCATTAGCCACCATGGATTGGTAAAACTGATAGTAAATAAAGCCCTGAGTCAAACCCAAATAACCTGGGTTGATCTTATTAAGGCCAATAGACCTCTAGAATTAGAACAACCTAAATTGCATCATGAAGACCCAACCTAGTGAATTGAAGTAGCATAGGAAGAGGAAGTCACTGCCCAAATGGAAGTTCCACCTCCTCAATTTTAATTCGAGGCAGACCCCGTCCAATTAGCAGAGACTCAGACCTCACAAGTAGAGGCATCAACGGGAAAGAGAAAAAGATAAATTGATGCTCCTAAAACCCCCATTGAGAGTAGAAGAAGAAGCAGATGGACAAAATAGCCTGAAGAAATTCAAGAAATAACAAAACAGCCTGAAATCCAGGAAATGACAGAAAAGCTTGAAGAAATCCAGGACATAACGCAGACAGAGCATCCCTTACAGGATGATGTTTAGGAGGTTGAACAGATAGACCAAACCCCACAAGGAAATAGTCAGGAAGATACCCATCCAGTACTGGGACACCTCACAGAACAGTTCCTGAAAAGCTACAAGGTAGAGATAGCCCAGGTTCTAGGGAGTCTAGGGACCTCAATTAACAATGACACAAGCAGGCAAGAAGAATACCAAGCATTGGATTCTTCTTCAAAACCTGTTGAAGACTTCCCTAACATTGATATGTCATTCTGAAAGGATACATCACAAGAAAAACCTCATACTGAGGTAAATATCCTGACAGCGCAAGTAGAAGAAACAGAAGAATAGTTATTGACTGATCAAGGTAAGGAAAACCTTGTCAGTCCACAAAACCATAAATCAGGAAAAAGCCACAGCAGAATTAGAAGGTTAAAATAGGAGGACAAATTGTTAAAAATAAAGGTTAAAAGGATTAAAGTGCTAAAACAGAAAGTTGGCAAGCTTAAGGAAATTATCAAAGAACTAAGAAAACAACTAGAGCATGCCGACAAGGCCCATGAAAGAAAGAAGACAAAAATACATAGAACATAGCGAAGGAACCCTCTTCCTAGGAGGGCAGTCCAAACAAGTTATGTAGGAACACAGATAGAGCCGCATATTCTTGAAGAGACAGCAAAAATGGAATACAGACTGAGATTACAGCAGTAGAAAGGTTAGTTGTTCAAAATGAAGAGGAGATTTCTTTGGAAGCATATGAAACGGAGGCTCAACCAGGAATTCTAAGAAGAGCAGCTGCTCAACTGGAGGAAGTGATTCCCACTCCTTTGGAGACCACAGATGTAGAAACTCTGACAGTAGTCCTAGCAATGAAAGAAGCAGACTGTCAGACTGAAGAGGCATCTCAGTTTTAGGATCAGAGTGCCATCATTGATAGACTAGAAGCAAAGATGGTACAAGCCCAGCAAGCATTGACTCAAACCAAAGATGAAATGGTGATCATGGGAGAGCACCAAAGATTTTTTAAGCAACTTAAAACCATGTCAGCAACAGAAAATGAAACTTATGCTGATTTGACTAAGGCTCAAGGGAAGACGAAGAAAATACAAGGTCAATTGGAAAAAGCTTTGGAGAAAATCAAAGAGATTTGTGATGTCTACACTTATGCAATAGATTGTATATCTCCTGTTACCAATTAAACTTTTTTTTTATTAGAACACTACCTGTTGCTGAGGGTGAAATCTATTCGAGCATGTAAACCAATTAAATTCACCATTATCTCTGAATTTGTGTCATGTTTTAGAGAGCAGGAAGAGAAAGTAAAATATTTTATGTGCAAGTTATACTTCCATAACTTCATTTTGGAAGACAACATTAGAGATGAATCTGGTCCTTTTATTGGAGATATACAACTTCAAGCATTCCTATCCTTCACAAAAAATCAATTCAGGTGGGCTGAAGCCCACAAAACTTTCATAAAGAGAGAAACTGGGTTATATCTTTGGATTAGAGGAGAACCACCAAAATATTTTTCAGTCATCATGCGACAAAGGAAATTCATGAAAAGGGAAGGGGTGAGAGGATATTTAGGTCCTATTCACCAACATGTTATATCATCAGGCACGACATATTTTAGGGAAATCAAAGAAGAATCTCTTGCTGGCTCCAAGCTAAGGTGGGATGCCTACTCTTCAGTTTCAGGAATTTCTTTGCAACCACCTTCAGAATAGAAAGATATGCCAGAATGATCCACGAAGAAGGACCTGCTTGGATTGGGTGCAGATATAATCCCCCTATTATTTGGTTTCCTCCAAAGGATTACCAAAGATATTATCAAATTAATAGAAAGAGGGAAGACGTTGCTTTTGGAGAAATCAAACGTAAGAATCGGTTCAGGGAACCTGGTGAACCTACTTTTCCTCCTTACAGCATCATTGATTTACATGTAAAAACTTAGCTTGCATGAGGAAATGCAAGAAGGTAAGATGGGGGGTAATGTTGGGTTATGAAAAGGTACAAATATTCCCCTCATTATCATGATTTATGATATAATCTCGATTGAATTTTTTGTTACTTAGGAATAAAATAGGATAGAAAATGATTAAAATGTCTCCTAGAAATATTATTGAGTTGTATTTTATAAATTCTAAAATATAGTTGGAATTGTTTGATTTTGTTATAGGAATGGGTAAATATTGTTGAACCTACGATAGCTAAAGAGATTTTGGAGATATGTAAGCTATTGGAGGTTAAATATATTAGGCGCAAAGAAGTTTTGTAAACTTCATAAATAGTAATAGCGATCCTGAGGATCTCTCGATCCTCGGGATATCTTAATTTACCCATATTTTGTAATATATAAAGGATAGTGGATCCTGGAAAGGATCATCTAAGAATTTTATCCAAGCATTTAGAACTCAGAATTTCTCTGCACAAACAATTTTTGTAAATGTTGGATTAGTTATGGAATTAATAAAGTCTTTGAACGTTTTCAGCATTTTCGCATAATGAGTTTCTAGCAGCAGTACTTCTGAGGATCGAGGGCCCAGTCTGAAGGAGTTATTGTCTCAATCTGTAACTGTATCAGTTTGATTTATGTTTTATGGTTTAAATATCCTTTGCAGTAATTAAGATAAATGCATAAGTGTGTTAATACTTTCATGTTGTTTTCTTGCAAAAGATATATGCTTCGTTTTGAATGTTATCGATTGTTGTTCTAGATTCCAATTTGTTGTAGTTTACTGCTTGACAGTTCCTCTCATTTTCACACGCGTTGTTCCTTTTCACCTAAATTAGCATTTGTTGTCCCTTTCGCTTAGTTTAGTAATTGTTGTTCCTTTTTGCCTAAATTAGCATTTGTTGTCCCTTTCGCTTAGTTTAGTATTTGTTGTTCCTTTCCGCTAAATTAGCATTTGTTTCTCCTTTCATTCATTGTTCTTTTCTCAATTTGTAGTACTCAATTATTTCTTTCCAGTAGATTAGATAGTCATTAATAGATCAATTTATTAATATTTTCCATAGATTCAATTCATGTTTCTTAATTAGATCAATTCAGCAATTCAATTCATGCTTTTAAGTATGTTATAGATAAGATTTCAATCATGTTCAGTAAAATCTTAGTTTCAAAAGTTTAATGAATGTGTGAGGAACTTGATTGTTGATAAATTCAAATTTTCTTTAACTACGTGATTTTAACCTCTATGAGCTATCTGMATAGACTTTGTCGATATTCTTGAAATAAAAGACAAATCCTCAGGTTGATAAATTAATGTTAAACTAAGGTTGGTTTTAGGRCATMTTTAGAGCTCAATAATCCGGGGTTGGGGTTGTGGGATATATATAGGCATGAGAGTGAGAGAGGAATTTTTTGGGGGGGAAGAAGGCATGAAGGGAAAGTATAAATAATTAGAAGGCTGTAGTGGATTCTCAAATAAAAAATTTAGATTGATCGTATTGTAGAGATTTATTGAAGAATGTGATTTTAGATAGTTACTTGGTGCATAATCCAATGTCCCATCTGGGACTGTTGACCCTTTGAGGGATGTAAGGGTTAAAAAATTGGGTTAGTATTTGTGTGAATTATGATCAGAATAGTTGTTTTCATATCATAGAACTAAATATCTTGGCTGGAGGATTTATGGATAATTTTACAGTTGTTCTAGGCCTTATGTCTATATTTTTCCACCACTTAGCTGAAACATGCAATTATACGGTCTTCCTCAAGTTCCATAAGCTCATCCAACATGTGATGGATGGATTGATCATCGGTCATATGAGTCACAAGCATGACTCGAAGCCTCATAACCACAAATTCTAATGGCATGATCGCTTCCTTCCCATAGACTAATCTAAAAGGTGTGTGTTTAGTCATCCACTTACACGTTGTTCGGTAAGCCCATAAAACTGTGTGGATACCTTGATCCCATTCATAACGTTGCACATTACAAACTTTGGTTAAGGCATGTTCTAAAATTGTATTGAAAGCTGTAACCGTACCATTATCTTGAGGATGATATGGAGTGTTATTCTAGTGATGGATCCTAAACTCCTGAGTGAGTTGTTGGATGGTCTCGTTCAAAAAATGTGAGCCCTGGTCACTCATCAGTACCCATGGAAATATGAATCCAGTGATAATATTTTTAAAAATAAAACATTTTGTAGTCTCGAATATACAATCCTTGACTTTCGTGGCTTCATCCCATCTTTTTGAATATTCTATGGCGGTGATAAGGTTGCACGCGCCAATGTGTCGTGTGGGTGGATTAATAGTTCCAACAAATTTGATGGTCGATTTTTCGAAGGGTTCAAGTGTAGTCATTGGGAAGAGGGGGAACTCATCCCTTAGACAGGTCTTTCCCACCCATTGACATACATCGCATCACTTGCAGTAGTCCTTAGAATCGACGAAGAGAGAGGGCCACCAAAGTCTAATGCATAGAACCTTGCACACAGTGGCCTTGTCGACTTTATTACCCCAATAAATTCCTTCTTGTGCCTCACATAGGATGGAATCTCATTCATGTACAAAATCACAACAATGTAGGATTCCATATGCACCCAAATTATACAATTTCCCAACAATCAACTGATAATGAACTTGTGCAAGAGTATATTCCCTGGGAGCTTGTCCAAAAATAAGGAATTTGGATATTTCATCCATTTGATTGGGGGTGGCTTCGACATGGAAGAGTTTTGCATTGGGAATANCCCCCATCTCAATGCACGACAGATGATCTAGCCCCACATTGTGGTTTTCTAGTTTTACCACAATCTTGAAGTCAAATTCCTAAAACAAAAGGAACCACTGGAAAATGTGGCCACCAAAAACTAGTTTGTTCACTAAATACTTGAGGGTGGAATGATCAATGAAGAATTTAAATATGGACCCCAACAAGTAGTGGCAGAATTTTTGCAAGGCATATACCATAGCGACGCCTTCACGCTTGGTGATAGTATAATTCCACACAGTATCAGATAGATTTCAGCTAGCAACGTAGGTTGGATGATCTATACTTCCTTCCCCTGGATAGGCCAGAATCACACCCAACATAATGGACGAAGCATCAACATGAACATGGAATATCTTGGACCAATCCTGAAAATAGAAATGGGTGCAACAACTAGTTTTTCCTTCAAGGTATCGAGATCGTTTGGCATTATGATGCCCATTGATATTTAATATGTTTATGCAACAACCTTTCCAATGGGGCCATGTTCTGAGAATAATTATAGATGAACTATCTATAATATATGTTATGTCCCATTATTGCATGCATCCCACAAACTAAAGTAGGTGCCACCATATCTAGCATGGTGGAAATTCTGGTCAGGTCAAATAGCAAGCCATTTTTACACATGACATGGCCAAGAAATATACCAAAGAGAGTACAAAAGATGCACTTCGTCAAATTCAAAGAGATTTTCAATTGGTGGCATCAATCCAGCATTAGTTGGAGAGCTTCTATATGTCCTTTTACTAGAATGAACATAGTCTAATCTTCCAAGTATACCTCAAGGAAATTATGGATAAACTCCTTGAACGGTTTTACCATTATCCGAGAAAATACTACGGGAGAATTTTTTAACCCAAAGGGCATGACTGTATATGAAAAGGACCCTCATTCGTTTGAAAATGTGTTTTTGGCCTAATATTCCTATGCGATCTAAACTTGATCATATCCAAAGAAACCATCCATGAAGGAGTAGGCTTCCCTATGGCCAACATTCTTCAGCACCTTGTCTGTGAACGGAATTGGGAAAGGATCATGGAAATAGGCTTTGTTGAGGCTCCACGAATCGATGCATATCCAAATTCCCCTTTTCTTTTTCAATTGAATGACCATGGAACTGACCCAGTCATATTCTTCGACAGGGACAATGATCTTGGAATCCATCATGCGATCTAGCTCCTTTCACACTTTTTCTTTATATATAGGATTTAGAAAGTAGGGTATTCTCTTGACTGGGTTGGAGTTGGGTTTAAGTTGGATATTCATAGCTCCTAAGGATCCTGCGAGGCCCTTCATCTCAGAAAAAATTCAAGGAAATAAGTCTTCATACTCTTTTAGGAGGTCAACATCTTGGGTGTTGATCTCCTTATCCCAGTATTCCTAAATAATGGCCATCTTTGGTGCTTCTTCTATACAAATATTGTGTTTCTTAGTATTCATAGGGCCAGTATAATATGGTGTGGTTGTCTCGGTTTCCCTTCCCTCTAGAGTGCATTCTCCTTTAGACTCTCAGATATGCACATCACGGGGGTCGTCATTTTCAATTTTTTCTGCATCAATATTCCACCAATGTAGGGATTCTTTTAGCTTGGACATGGGATGGTGATATAAGAATACCATGGGTGGACTATCATATTTTGGTTGTTGCTAAAAAATAAAGTCCTTAATTCGACCAAGAGCTTCGTTGAGAACTAGATTATCTTAAGTGAACCAAAATGTCAAAAGAAACTGAGAATTCATATGGGTCCATGTCGGCCCTTGACCAAGTGTTGAGGAACACTTGGTCATATTTGACCATTTTTGGGACTTCGATAGCCTGTCGAAGATGGAGCGCAAGACGAAGCAGAGATCATGGGATCTCAGCCCACTGTCGAGCCCCTTTTTGGGTTTTGGGACAATGTAATGGGAAAGGGATGTCGACTCGTTGGTTCACCCATGCTTAGGCCCACTTTTGTATGTATAAATAGATGTTTAGGCGAAGTAAGTAGGGGACAGTAGCCTATCTATGTGATGTAATATAAGTGCTAGAAGTTCTCTGTGCATGACTATAGAAGGGTTATAGAGCTAAGTGCAAGTTATTATAGAGATTATAGAAGGCTTTGTGCTACAACGCACGGAAGAAGGATCTAGCGAGCTACGCAGATCTTTTGTCCTGTGCACAGAAGGGTTTTTGATGACTATGTGTTGTAACCAATTGAAGGCATTAATAAAGAAGAAGAGTTGGTGGACGTAGCCCTAGGGTGGGGGTGAACCACGTACATGTTGTGTTGCTCTGCTTTGTGCGATGCACCGATGTGTTTCTATGTGATGCATGTTAGATAGATCTGGTGTTGCTTTCTGCCTAATCATGTGAATGAATGCTAGCTCTGGCCTATATGGATGTGTTTAGTGCTTGAATCTTCTAGATCTAATATGTTCTTATTATGTTAAGTGTTATTAGATGATGGATACTCTGTAATTAGTGTACGTTTGTGTTGTTACTAAGAACTGAATATTGATGAAGGCTATGGCCAAGTGCTCTGTTAAGCGTTAGAATCACAGATCGGTGTCCCAACTAAGGTTGCAGACATCTGAGTCCTGCAACCACCCCTGCCTCTACCTCGGGTGAGACTTCATATGCTTCGCAGGTGTTGCCGAAAGGGCCAGTAGTTAGGGTTTTTTTGGTGCGTTGTTGTAGCATTGAACCCTGGGTCTACCCCTGTGCCAACAAATGGTTCCATTGTCAAGACCTAAAACTATGATTGTCGGGAACTGAGAAAAAAGAATATTGGTGCAAATATTTGTCGTGAAACTTGGAATCTCTGTGCATGGACCTATGCCCTAGTGCACAGTAATCCACTTGATCTGATAAGCTTTGTGCTAAAGAAGGAAGGACAAATATGAAGAAAAGAAGTCAGATCTGAATTCTTTGTGCTCTAAGAAAGGTTAAAGTGGAAGTTTCCAAATAAAAGAGGTCAGATCTACAGAAAGAGGTAAGATCTGTAAGCTATGTGCTCTGATAGAGGTAAGAACAGCTAAACATTTTTAGATCTGGAAGCTTTATGCTCTGTAAAAGTAAGATAAGTGAAAAAATTTATTTCTAAAATATGGATCTAGGTATGCTTGATAGAGTCTATCCTAGCTTGAAAACTAGAGAATTTTTAGATGAAATAAGGTTTGATATGAATAGATCTGGTAAGAATAATGATAAATATGTTATACCTATGCATAGAAAGAATGTTTGGACTAACCAATGGATGCAAGATCCTAGAAAGAATTTTTTGCATGCTAGCTACCATGATGCTAGTGCACAGTACAGAAGAGGTTGGGGATCATTCACAAGAAAGAGAGGATTAACCCTATGTTATAGTTGCAGAAAACCAGGCCATCTAGCTAAGGAATGCCCAGGTGGAAAACCTAGTTGTCTCTGTTGCAAAGCTTTGGACCATGAAGTGTTGGATTTCCCTATAATGATTTCTAAGCTTGTAAGAATGAATCTGAATGAATAAAACCCTAAGACAGCTCTAGAAATAGCCAAATCTCAGAAAGAATCAGAGAAAGTATTGATACAGATGAAAGAAACCCTAAAAGAACATAAAGATGTATGATCACCAGAGATCTTCAAAGAAAAGGAACAAGTTGAAGCAAGACTAGGGGACTTCGACATTGACTGTATTCTTGACGAATAAACCCAAGTGAACATCATGCCAGAAAGAACTTGGGAAGTTATAGGGAAGCCCGCCTTGATTCCTTCACTGTGAGGAATAGGACTATTTAGAGGAAAATTGATAATGTTATGTGGAAAAATCACTCAGATACCTATAATAGTCAATGGAACTTCGACTAAAGAAGATTTTGAGATTATTAAGTTTATTGAGGACAGTGCCCCGTTTACTATGTTACTTGGAAAACCTTGGATTAAGAGAGATCAAGCCAGAAAGGAAGAAGAAGAAAAAGTTTTAGAATAGTAGAGACTAGAGTTAACAGATTTCATGACCAGAAGGATTGCACAGTTGATTAAAGAATAGGAGAACAAATCGAAGCCACTTATCGTTAGAGGCCCAAATGTCGAAGCTGAAAGAATATCAAAAGGCTCATAGAAGCCCAAAGAACATGTCCCAGAAAAAGAAGAATTATTACCCCTGAGTCTTAGGAGAGAATCTCAGCAGCGCGAAGTACCTATGTTCAAGGAAAATAAGAATCAAAATGGAATGAGAATCCCCGAGACGAAGATCACTATAAAAAAAGGCTAGGAAACTAAGTAAAAGGACAGCTAAGATCAATAGACTATAGAATATTTCAAAGGGGACCTCGCAGAATCTGAAACTTGCAGAAATTGAACTTCGCCGAGATATCAGACCAGCGACATAGGCCACTTCGTCGAGGCGAAGAAATATAGCCGTTGGAAGCTGATATAACCGTTCGACTGCTACTCCAAACGGGTCAAAAATCATTGATGGTTCACCACTAGACCATCAAACCGCACCATAAACGGACAGAACATGAGTTGTTGATGCCTCGGACCCGTTGCAAGCAGACCATTGCTAGCTTTCTTACTTGTTTCACCACGCACCGAGAATACCTTTTTCTAACTAAGGACTTGAGCCCACAACCTGAAATTATTTTTCACTATGATCATCCCCTTGTTCTCGTACCCTCCACTGTAGTTTCTGAATCCGGTTCACACCCGATCTAATCGACCCTGAGCTTGTATGTCGGATGAGCTCAGTGCAGTAGAGAAAGAAGTAGAAGATGTTCCGATTGACTTAATGGTTGAGAGAGTCATGTCAAAAATAAGGATGTCTACAGGTGTGCAAGCATCATTAACAGGAGGAATCCAAGCTTCACGCTCAACTGCTCATGGAGAAAGACCTTTCTGGACCATGACAGAGAAAAGAACAAAACACAGAGACGACATTGCAAATGCCAAACTTATTCCACACATTATGTCAACTTACATACCACCTCTGAGCGGTGGTATTAACCACGACAGTGTACCCAGAGACTTCGAGTATACTTTGATCACCATGTACCTTTCGAAAGGGGTGCACGCAATTCAAGACGATCAAGACAAGCTCGCAGCATTGAAGTTTAGTGACTTCAACCTCGGCGATAGGAAAGTCTACAGTATGTTTTTCCCGCACAAGTATCTAACGAATACAAATGGAAAGAGCTCGAAGATCGTCCCATAGTCTTGGACCCAGAACCTCGCACAGTCTACATTGTTGAATGTTATGAAGATCTCGCACTTTGGCAGACACCAGGAGGTGAATGCATGCATAAAGTTGCTTCTATATTGCTATCACGGAGGATACCTATGGATAAATCGACGCATCACTGTGGATTCGAACTTGATCATTGGATCACAAGGATTAGCATGCAAGGCCCTGACCCACAGAAGTTTTACCCTGGCAAGACCTCCGATCGAGCATTAGTGCAGAAAATTAAGGAAACCTATGGCGATGTCGAGAAGGGCATGCGAGGCTACAAGGTAGCCTCTATCCAGAGTGGCGCAGTGTGCCTTGCCTGTCAATTGATCGCGGGCAAGTTAGTTTGTAAGAATAGACTAACTCAAGTGACCGGATTCATGGTCGATGTTAGGGTCCTAACTCACACATAGGTAGATCAATATATTCAGATGTAATAAAGGTCAATATTAATAAGTCCTTTCAATAAAATAAAATAAGGCAGATGTAAGAAGACCTAATAGAAGCTTCTACTTCTAGAAGGATCTTCCTCTAGATGCTTCTCTTGATAGACATATTTAGTATAAATAAGGGTCAAGGGTATGAAAACCCTAGCTTGGAGATTATTTTAACAGAGCACTGCTCTATTGGAGGTTTCCCCCTCGAAGAGGCCTGTGAACATTGCTTTCTGAATCAAAGTGTTATTTCTGTTGTTGTTCTTATATCATTTATGTGTTATTGTGGAGATTATGTTGGATATATTACTGTTATTCTGCCATTTCTAGCATTTTATTTTTGTTCTACATATTTATTATATCTGGTATCTTGCAAGTGGCATCAGAGCACTTTCCTTGGCAGAAATTGTGGGAATTTTTTTTCAGGGTAAAGATGTATTCCGATGTCTTTAAGCCACAGAGATCTATCGTTACACGCATAATTCTGCGGTTGAGGGATTCATACACACAGGAAATACAAGTGGTTCTTAAGCGCACATATGTTGGCCACCCTTGTAACCCATGTTGGTACCCCTTCGAGTGGTAGCACATCAGACAGCACCTATGTACGGATCAACCTAGATTTCTTGAAGCCCTCTTTAGATAAACCTATCGATCATCGAACTGCTATAGTGTCACCGAGAAAAACACTCGGGAAGATACTCTCTAGTACCTGGGTAGTCGAGTAGTATGGCTAAGGGTACGGTCTATCCTCCTTAGTTAGTGCACCGGGATATTGGATCGAGTACTACTGTTGGACCCCGCACGTATATCAGAGAGCAATAGCACAAGGAAAACCCTTGTCTGTAGAACCCTTGAATACATAACCCTTGGGGGACATAAACATAAACAAATTAAAATAGACTAGATCTATTGTCATGCAACTGTGTTTGGGTTTCCAAGTAAATACACATTTCTTTCTGGTTAAGAATTTGGGGATTCATCACTTCAGTATTCTTCAGACCGGTGTATAACTCCGCAGGTGTTAAAAAAAAAAAAAAAAAAAAAAGATCTGGAAATTTTTTCACCATTATTTGAGACCTATTCCATTGGATTCATCTCTTTGCCCTTATCACATTCATCCATATCATTTTTCGGAAAAAAAAATTACCCCACCCACCCCTTTTCAGTTCACCCATCCTCATGGCCCATACCCATAGCCAAGATCTAGAAACTTGCTTCAACACCTTGCAATCTGGTTTCCTCGAAACCCAAAAAGAAGTGAAACAACTTAGTGCTATTGTTGCCTATTCTTGATTCATCCATCAATACAACTATAAATACAACCATGCAGTCCTCAATGGAGGAATTCAAATAAGAACTGACCACCCAGCTTGAATCTGTCTTTGCATCCCTCTGCACCAAACTGAAGATCCCTACAGATGACCATTTCTCTGACGCACCTCCAAAGACTGAAGGCGAACATTCCTCCCATTCCCATACCTTTCAGAACCATCACTTTCAATGTGACATATGCCTTTTGCGGGTGGATGTGACCAAATTTGATGGCTCAGACCCCACTGGTTGGGTAACCCAAATGGAACATTATTTCTCTTTATACGGCATCACAGATGACTTGGCCAAACTCTGGTATGGTGTTCTCCATCTAGATCAAGAATGTTGGCAATGGTGGCAATGGAGAAAAACTTCCCATCAAGGGTATATTGCTTGGACCCAACTTGTGACTGAGCTTTATGAACACTTTGACACGGACGCCAACCATTTGGGTCGTTTGACAAAGTTGAAACAATCCGGAACAGTAGAAGACTTCATAGCTGCCTTTGAGTGGCTGGCTTTTCGAATAGAGGGCATGACTAATGCTTTCTTTCGAGAGTGTTTTATCAGTGGCCTCAAGGAGGAGATTCGGGCCCATGTCCTCATGGCTCGACCCTCGACTTGGGTGGAGTCTACTAAAAGAGCTAAAGAAGCAAAGCAAGTGGTATCATCTCAAAACCCCAAACCCTCATTTATCCCTCGCCCTAAACCCATCACTCCCACTACTCCCTCTGCCCCATTAAAGATCCAAAAATCGATCAGGGCTGAAATGGTTGAATGCCAACTCAAAGCCTTTGTTATAATTGTGATGAAAAATATTTCTCAGGACACAAGGGGAGTTTCAACATCCTCTTCCGAAATATCCTCAGAGATGGCCATATNCTCATTTATCCCTCGCCCTAAACCCATCACTCCCACTACTCCCTCTGCCCCATTAAAGATCCAAAAATCGATCAGGGCTGAAATGGTTGAATGCCAACTCAAAGCCTTTGTTATAATTGTGATGAAAAATATTTCTCAGGCCACAAGTGTAAGGAACAAAATATTTTTATGGCCATCTCTGAGGATATTTCGGAAGAGGATGTTGAAACTCCCCTTGTGTCTGAGTCACCGAAAATCACTGACATAACCCCTCCCTCAGACCCTCCCGAAGTAGAACCTGTCATTTCCCTCAATGCTCTCACAGGCTTTTCCACTCCCCAAACCCTCAAGTTAATCGGTTACATCAAGCATCAGAAGGTCATCATTCTGGTTGATAGTGGAAGCACCCATAATTTTATTCATCGCCACATTGCCCAAGAAACTCATTGCTACATCCATGATGTCAACAATTTCCAAATCATGATTGCCAATGGTGGTTCCATGAAATGTGGAGGGCACTGTGAAAATGTGCATCTCCAAATCGGTGACTACCACCTAAAATCCCATATGTCTACTATCGACATGGGTGGTTGTGACATTGTGTTGGGTGCAAACTAGCTAAGAACTTTGGGTCCCATTCTCATGGATTTTAAGGCATTAACCATGCAATTCGACCAGGAAGGCCACCAATATAAATTCCAAGGCATCATTATTGGTTCACCTGAGGTCATTAGTTCTCATCACATGGAAAAGCTGCTCAAAAAAGGTCATTCTGGTGTCATTGCCCAACTCCATGCCATACAAGCAACAGAGACACCCCCAGTACCGCATGACCTCCAAGCTCTCCTTTCTAAACATCAAATGGTATTTTCCACTCCCCAAGGACTCCCTCCTTCCTGCGATGTTCATGATCATTCCATTCCCCTTGTACCCGACAGCCTTCCTCCCAATATCCGTCCATATCGCCACCCCTTTTCACAAAAAAATGAAATTGAGAAAATGGTCCAGCAACTCCTTAATGTAAGAGTTATCTGCCCTAGTACGAGCCCTTACTCTTCTCCTGTAGTCATGGTCCTAAAGAAAGAAGGTTCTTGGAGAATGTGTCCTGACTTCCGTGCTCTCAACAAACTAACCATTAAAGACAAATTTCCCATTCCTATCATTGATGACCTCCTGGATGAATTGAGTGGCGCCCAATTCTTTACTAAAGTTGATCTTCGCTCGGGCTATCACCAAATACGTATGAAAGAGGCAGACATTCCCAAAATGGCCTTTCGCACTCATGAGGGCCACTATGAGTTTTTGGTCATGCCCTTTGGCTTGTGTAATGCCCCCTCCACCTTCCAAAGCCTCATGAATCATGTCTTCCATCCCTTTCTCCATCATTTTGTCTTAGTTTTTTTTTATGATATCCTCATCTATAGAAAAAATTGGATAGACCATCTTACTCATGTGGATCAAGTTCTCCATCTCCTCTCCTGGCACCAACTTTTCCTAAAACAGTCTAAATGTGCTTTTGGTGCCTCAGAAGTAGAATACTTGGGTCATCTGGTTGGCAAGGATGGCATCAGGGTGGATCCGAAAAAGATTGAAGCTATGCAAGACTGGCCGCACCCAAAGACTCTCAAAATCTTGCATGGATTTCTGGGCTTAACAGGGTATTATCACAAGTTTGTTAAGAACTACGGAAAGATTGCAGCACCTCTCACTACTCTCCTCAAAAAGAACTCTTTCACTTGGACTCCAGCTGCTGCTCAAGCTTTTCAAACCTTGAATACGGCCATGTGCACGACTCCAGTTCTGGCCCTTCCTGATTTCACAAAGACCTTTGTGTTGGAATGTGATGCCTCAGGGAAAGGAATCGGCGTTGTCCTTATGCAAGAGGGTCGACCTTTGGCCTTCTGTTTGAAAGGAATCTAGGAAAACCCATTTATGAAAAGGAAATGTTGGCTATTCTGCATGTTGTTGATCTATGGCACCCGTATCTCTTGGGGAAACGCTTCCAAATTAAGACCAACCATCAAAGCCTCAAGTACATTCTGGAACAATGCATTTCCTCCCAGGAGCAACAAAAATGGGTGACTAAGCTCTTTTTTTATGATTATGAGATCATTTACAAGAAGGGAAAAGACAATGTAGTGGCGGATGCACTGTCCCAAAAATATGAAGAAGAACGATCCCTTTTTTCTCTTTCCTTCATTTTACTCGATTGGCTCCAAGCTGTGTGCCAGGAATGGCTTCAATATCCCAAAAGTTCGCATCTGATCCGGCAATTGCAGACCAAGGCTCCAGCTCCCCTAGGGTACTCTTGGCTCCAGGATGAGCTTCGATACAAAGGTCATTTGTATTTAAGTAAACAATCAAATCTTAAATCCACGGTACTTTCTGAGATTCATGCTACACCCACAGCGGGGCACTCAGGGTTAACCAAAACATATGGCAGGGTTAAACATTCTTTTTTCTTGGATGGTATGAAACAAGACATCCATAATTTTGTCACTAAATGTGAGGTGTGTCAACACAACAAGGGAGAAACAGTCAAATCTTCAAGCACACTACAACCGCTTCCGATTCCACCTGCTATTTGGAAGGATATCTCTATGGAATTTATTACCGGCTTACACAAATCAGGGAATAAATTAGTCATAATGGTGGTTGTGGATCGCCTTTCCAAGTATTCTCATCTCTATGCTCTTCAACACCCATTTACTGCATCCACGGTGGCTCAACTCTTCATGGACCAGGTCTTCAAGCTTCATGGCATGCCGCACTCTATTGTTTCTAATAGTGACCCAACTTTCACAAGTAATTTTTGGCAAGAACTGTTTAAGCTACAGTGCACCCAATTGCATCTCAGCACAGCTTATCATCCCCAGACTGATGGTCAAATGGAAGTTGTCAACAAGTGTTTGGAAACATATCTAAGGTGTTTTGCATCTGAAAAAAAACATCAGTGGACTCAATGGCTACCCCTAGCCGAATGGTGGTACAACACTTCCTACCATACAGCTACTCGCATGCCTCCTTTTGAAGCGGTATATGGATAGAAGCCACCTTCAGTTCTCTCATACTTACCGAGTACCTCGAAGGTCCAGGCGATTGACCAAACACTTACAGTTCGAGAGGATATTCTTCGTACCCTTAAACAAAACTTGGTCATGGCACAGAATTGCATGAAACAACAAGCATATCAAGGTCGCTCTGAACGTCAATTTGCAGAAGGGGATCAGGTGTTTCTGCGAATGCAACCATACAAGCAAACTTCCCTCAAGGCCGAGCATTGTCAAAAGCTAGGGCCCAAATTTTATGGTCCCTATATAGTTCTCAAGCATGTGGGACAAGTTGCATATCAGTTAGCTCTGCCCAGTCAGTCGAAGTTACATCCAGTTTTTCATGTTTCATGCTTAAAGAAGGTGGTTGGAACTAGGTGCCAAATTCAAACCAACCTTCCTGAGTTAGTTGAAGAAGGATCCATTTGGCTATAGCCAGAAGCAGTTTTGGACCAGCGTGAGCATCGCCTGCATCAAAGAACCATCAAGGAAGTGCTAGTCTAGTGGAAAGATACAACTCCAGCAGATGCCAATTGGGAACTAGCTACCATTCTGCAGCAGTTTCCACATCTCAAGCCTTGAGGACAAGGTTGTTTTTAAGGGGGCATACATGTTAGGGTCCTAACCCGCACATAGGTAGATCAATATATTCAGATGTAATAAAGGTCAATATTAATAAGGCCTTTCAATAAAATAGAATAAGGCGGATGTAAGAAGACCTAATAGAAGCTTCCGCTTCTAGAAGGATCATATTCTAGATGCTTCTCTTGATAGACATATTTAGTATAAATAAGGGTCGAGGGTATGAAAACCCTAGCTTGGAGATTATTGTAACAGAGAGCTGCTCGATTGGAGGTTGCCCCCTCAAAGAGCCTTGTGAACATTGCTTTCTGAATCAAAGTGTTATTTTTGTTGTTGTTCTTATATCATTTATGTGTTATTGTGGAGATTATGCTGGATATATTACTGTTATTCTTCCATTTCTAGCATTTTATTTCTATTCTGCATATTTATTATATCTAGTATCTTATAGTCGACCTCGTAGGGAAGTGCGCAGAGGGATTACAGATGAACTGGGCACAGTACCTTGTCAACCAACTAGAGATTGATTGCAGAGAAGCGCAAGACCAAGGGTATGACTTCCACTTTAGTTGGCTTCTTATATTGATTGTTTTCATTTCCTGGGAGCTACCAGAAGGCCCCACTTTCTTGTATATAGATCCCTTCGAACCACTGGCCATGAAGTTCTATACGTTGTGGTATTCCAACGACATGAGAAAACAGTGGCAGTGCAATGTCATCTTCCATGCCTACTACAACCAGTTAAAGATCACAATCTAGTATACACCACGCATCACCTCGAACACACTTTACAGGTTTAGACCCTTGATGAAGTTCAGCGTGGACCACCACTTCACCTACATTACAATGCACACTGATGAGCATAAGAAGCATCTCCAATCATATTACAAATTGACAAAAGATGACTTGGAGGATATTACCAAGGAATGGTCAGCAGACCTCCTTGTTCCAGTGGACCCTGCAGAGATGTCCAATGTGGATAGCCTTGAAACTATGCAAGGCACACCGGGACCAATTAAAACGAGGAAAAATGACGAAGTGCATGATGTCCATAGCACATCGGTGGAGACATATTCAACCTCACCTGAGCAGGGAGATGATGGTGGAGAACTAGGTGGAATGTAAGTTGAGCAAAACAAAGGCGAAGTTACTCTACCTAGAGATGAAGAAGATCAAATGAGGAAAAGGAAGGTTACCCTGCCAAAGCCTTCATCCCGAAATAAATCCAGAGCCACCAGGGCTACGTTTAAGACTACCCTGACCTTAGACGATTTCAACTTCTTAGTCATTGCATTGAATGATGCTTCATTGGAGATCACGGAAAAGCAAGAAGTGAAACAGGAGGAGGTATTCAGACAAATCAAGGGAGAACTTCGAGAAGTGAAACAGGCACTACAATCCAGCCATGCAGTTTCTATTACACCCTCGACAAGTGGAATGGAAGAACTAGGAGATGAGCCAACCCAACTGCACCAGATTGCCAATAAAGTTGAAGCTCACCTTCGACGAGCTTAGGAAGAGACAGTACAAGCTACCCAAGCTTGGCACAAGCACAGAAAGATATGCTAGAACAGCGCAGTAATGTAGAAATGCAAAAAACTAGCTCTTCAAGCAAAGTGGGAGAAAGAGAAATCAACACTACAGCAAGATAGGGAACAGTTTCTCACACATCAAATTGAAGTACAAGAACAGGTTCACAGAGCACTTCACTCTGTGACACTCCTCGAAGTCCAGATAGAAGAACGAGTTCCACAGCAGGTGGCACAACTGGAAGGAGTGATCTAGCAACTTTAGCAGCACATCGCAGACCTGGAACTTCGCATTGTGCCTGAGACACCTCAAGAAATAAGATATCTAAGAGAGGCCACTGCCCAAAGCACAGTTGGCCGACTAAAAGCCTTTTCCTTGGAATACAAGCAGTTGAGCTCTAGAAGTGCCCAAACATATGAAAGCCTCACGGAAAGTCCACAATTACAAGTGTTAGAGTCACAGCTCCAACACGCACATCAGCAGGAAGATACATTACAAGCGCAGCTAAAGGCCTTTTCACCAGTTGAGAGAATGAAGAGGTTTCCAGAGAAACGCATGACCCAGCAGCAAGTACACACACTCTAGAGTAAAGTAATGGAAGTCTCTAAATGACTTCAACCAGTGCAAGAAAAGGAATATAAACTATTCACTAAACTTGAAATCCAAGGAGTAGAAATTGAACAGGTTGTGAGTACAGCCGAACAGTGCCTCAAAGGACCAGTCAATGATGCACTTATTTAGGAGTTCACTGAGCAAGAAGCAGTAGAACTGCAGCATATCAAAGCAGCTCGAGCAAATCTCGAGGCATTCAAAGCGTAATTGCTCAGACCAGAGTGACTCGGGACGAGTCACAGGTGAGTGTTGGGGGCCTATTGGCCCTTGACCAAGTTTTGAGGAACACTTGGTCATATTTGACCATTTTTGGGATTTCGACAGCCTGTCAAAGATGGAGCACTAGACAAAGCAGAGATCATGGGATCTTGGCCCAATGTCGGGCCCCTTTTTGGGTTTTGGGACAATGTAATTGGAAAGGGATGTCAGCCCGTGGGTTCACCCACGCTTAGGCCCACTTTTGTATGTATAAATAGATGTCTAGGTGAAGTAAGTAGGGGACGGTAGCCTATCTATGTGATGTAAGCTAAGTGGTAGTAGTGCTCTATGCATGAATGTAGAAGGGTTATAGAGCTAAGTGCAAGTTATTATAGAGATTATAGAAGGATTTGTGCTACAACGCAAGGAAGAAGGATCTAGCGAGTTGCGCAGATCTTCTGTCATGTGCACAAAAGGGTTTTTGATGACTATGTGTTGTAACCAATTGAATACATTAATAAATAAGAAGAGTTGGTGGACATAGCCCCAGGGTGGGGGTGATCCATGTACATGTTGTGTTTCTCTTCTTTGTGCGATGCATCGATGTGTTTCTATGTGATGCATGTTAGATAGATCTGATGTATCTTTGTGCCTAATCATGTGAATGAATGCTAGATCTGACCTATATGGATGTGCTTAGTGCTTGAATCTGCTAGATCTAATATGTTCCTATTATGTTAAGTGTTATTAGATGATGGATACTCTGTAATTAGGGTACGTTTGTGTTGTTACTAAGAACTGAATATTGATGAAGGTTAATGGCTAAGTGCTATGTTAAGTGTTAGAATCACAGATCTATGTCCTAGCTAAGGTTACAAACATCTGAGTCCTGCAACCACACATGCATCTACCTCGAGTGAGACTTCATCTGCTTCGTAGGTGTTGCCGAAAGGGCCGGTAGTTAGGGTTTTGTTGGTGCGTTGTTGTAGCGTTGAACCCTAGGTCTACCCCTGTGCCAACAGTCCATTCACTTGTTTTCCTCTAGAGTTCTTCCTATATGTACCAGTTGCAAGGGACCATATCCATGGTATGGGAAAAATGATGGACCTATTGGATTACTAAGAGGGGGGTGAATCAATAATAGAGTTTTGTAATCCTTTTAACCACAGTATGTAAGTGTTATTTATCTTTAATATCAATATACCATTATCATTCAACAAGTGCAGAGTAAATAAATCATGATCAATTAACAACCATACACACACACACATAGAGTACACTATTATTCTTGCGTGGAAACCCAATGTGGGAGAAAACCATGGAATGATTTTTCTTATATGTCTTTAAGAATTACATTCATTGTAAGCATCAACTTCCTTTGTTCTCTAACTGCAACTAGAAGGAGCCTCTGACCCCCAATATTTTTGCACTACAACCTGAGGGAAGTTCCAAATCCCCAATTCTCTAGCTACAACCAGAAGGAGGCTACAACCCCCTATGTTCTCTGGCTACAACCGGAAGGTGGATCCAACCACCTATCCTTTCCTTGTTTTATCTCCCTAAAATATAAGTTTCAAATGATGAAACCACTGCAACATTGTCACTATGAGATATACCACTGTAAAAATGTGCCAATCTATGCCAACAACTTGTAACCAACCTATACCATTGACCTGTAACCAACCTTTACCTGTACTCATCCTGTACCAATAAAACCCAACAGATATGCGACTTGTATATATTGCAGCTTGTGTATGTATGTGCCTTGTCTATACTGCAGCATGTGTATGTATGCGGCCTTTCTATACTACAACCTGCATACACCTTCAGTAAGATAGGGTTTTTACCTTTTCTGAAACTTCAAACACTTTGTTGCCTCTATCACATCAACATGCAACATGTCACTCTGTATTATCTGTAGTTATGATCTATGCATACATTATCTTGTACATCCCTTAACCAAGTGCATTTATGTCTCTCTAGTCATGTGCCACACATGTGTGTACGATCATGAACAAGTGTAAGAATCCTCACATGGACTAGACATCAAGCCCTTACCAACAACATCCCCATTTGGCATTGATGGCAACACTATGATGCAATATTGAAGTCTTGTCGCTCATGCTCCCCCTTGAAACATGCCTTTTTTCTCTCTCTCCAAGCATCTAATTCTCTATCCATCCATATGATGAAACTCTCCCCCTTTTACATCAATGGCAAAGGTAAATGCCCATAGGGTTTTCTCCCACTAACTGAACATTCCTTGGGGATGCTCTCCGTGACTGAACTCTTCATGAAACTTCTCCGCCAAACTGAATTTTCCTATTTATGGTGCTTCCTCGTGTAAATATAAGACATATAAGATAAGCACTCAAAACAATTCATTTTGGATTAGAAATTACTCCAAGTCTCTGTTGCATATACTCAAAAGCTTCCCTTGGAAGTGGTTTTGTAAAGATATATGAAACCTATTCTTGTTTTTGTAATATCCCTCAGTCGAACCCAAATGTAAATATAATCCAAGTATATTTAAGCTAGTGAGTTGTTTAGACATCATTTTTGTAATACACCTTTCATGGCATGGTGCGCGCATATACTGCGCAGTAAAGGGATGTAATGTACACATTTTTGAATACCGTGCGCAGTAACTAAGGTGCGCGCAACCTTAAAGATAGAGGATACAGTGCTCAATAACAAAGTGTGTGCGATATTAAGGTCAGCGAACCTTTGTGTATATAATATGCATTATAGGTTGGTGACCCAGTATTATAAGCCGGAATGCTTATGTCTTGGAATTAGGCCAGCGTGCCTAGATGTTAAAGGCTAGAGTGCCTACTTTGTACATGACTCATGATTAATATAAAATACATCACTATGTGTAGACCGACCACGATAAAAGAGATGGGGGATTGAACTTCACCAGTTAAGGAAAGGGAGGGCCAAAAGTCAAGGGAATATTATATTAATATTTCCTAAAACATAAAGTATGGATAATTAGTTTATCCTAAGTTCTAAATTTGGGGACAAGTGGACAAAAGTAACTTCCTATATGACAAGTGTCAAGTTGGGGACATGCATTCATATCGTGGGGAAACTTATCTCAAGGGGATTTTTTACACAGAGATTTACGAACGGAGAAGGGGGGGAAAACCAATAGGCAGAGGATGATTTCTTTTGACAGAGAGTTCACAGTGACTCCAAAACACACTCAGTTATCCAGTCAATGAATCCATGACCATTTTGACTCATACATTTTGTTATCCTTGAGACAGCCATTTCATCTTTCCGAAACATGTTTCCTCATCCTTTTTGGTTGTTGTACCTAGTAACCTTGGAGCAGGATTGAAGAAGCGGATTTTCAAGCCCGTGAGCAGTTCTCTGGACGAGAGAATTGCTAGGGATTGATTTCCATAGGTGCTAAACTGTAGTTACAGCACTCTGAGACTTCCAGTCCAACCTATTGCTGAATCCCTGGAAGGGAAGTGGGGCAACCAAGAAACTGTTGAGCAGAGAAGGGGCACACTTCCTTGGGTGGGACAGGCATGTGGGGAATGAGAGGTTGTAGGATGTTAGTTGAGTGAGTACTTGAGACAGAGTCTTTCCTTTTTTCCATGAGCCTTAGTCCGGATAGGAATCCCTTTACCCTGGGTGGAGTTCAGTCCCATCTCGGGGGTGATTCACTATTGAGAGTGATGAATAGTGTAGTCTATGGCTGGGAGGTTCATGGACAGTCTGTAAGAAGTTGGTGACAGTCTTTCTAAGATAAGTACCAATTGTGTAATATATGGATATGTTGTTTTGTTATTTACATGCCTATGTTACATATGTGACTATGATTGTTTGTGTTCTTATGGGTAATTTCTTGTAAATGATGCATATCGATAATTACTATTATTTTAATATAAAAGTCGTATGTTACATAAAGTAATTGTTTGTCATGTTTAGATGTAAAGCTTTTGCGAGCGTCCTGTATGTATATGTTTTAGTTGCATGCAGTCTAAAGAGTAAATTTAGGTGGCATTGCTTAGTTGACTATTGGGTATGCTACTGTATGTTTTGTAGTATGGGAACAAAACTGTTCCCTAGAGTAGCATGGCCGACCTGATGGCTGGGAATGTTACCGACTGGCGTCAGAGCATGAGTGGTTTCTCTGGAGTGGCGTACCCTGGCTTGAGGATGGTCCAGGGGGATCGTTATAGTATGGTATCAGAGCCTCGGTTCAACACTGAGCTTGGATGGACCTGAAGGGTGCAATCGAAGTGAATATTCACAGAAAAGTAACTTCAAAGTGACCAGAATTAGAGTCATAGAGTGTCCTTGGAAAAGGTTGGCGTACTGGCACGTGTGGTAAATTTGGTACCACGCGGGAAACCATGGTGTGCCAGTGTGAGCGATAAATTGTGGCATCGCGCGAAAGATTATTATTTGTAGATGCACGCACTGAAATTAGCCTTGTGCAGTAAGCACACACATAGTAAGGTTCACATGGGGTGCGCAATTATTTCTTAACGTAGAGGAGTTTTGTTGGTACGCGCATAAGTATGAGTATAAGTTGTTTCACGACGGTGTGTTCAGTAGTATGCGCAGATATTTGAGTGCGAAGGAGTATGTTAAACTCAACATGGTGCATTCATAGGACGAAAATGCATGTGGAATATCGGTGTGTAGTATCAAAACTGTGCGCAGTCGATATTGGTGCACAACGCCAGAATAGTGTGTGTAAGTAGTCAGTATGATGAAGAAGAAATGCACAGTAGATTTAGGTGCGCAGAGAAGTGTTTACTTTGTAATATTGCTATGCACGATAATATAAATGAACAGTTCAAGTTAAAATGCGTGTGAAGTCTCTTGGAAGGCGAGGAGTCTGAGTTTAAATTTCATAATAATAAAAGAAAAATAAACACATAACCACATTGAAGCATTAATTTCGAATTTAATTTATTCCGATTTAGACAGATGAAAATAAAATATAAGATTACAAGAAAAATGATGACGCAGCCGCACTCCTCAGAGCACGTCTGCTTCTCCAGGACCTTCTTTCTCTCGACCCAAAGAACGTCAATGTTCTTCTATTTCCCTATTGGGAAATATCTACCCACAGATTCCTTCGCGCGACTTAACTCCTTCTATTTATCAGGAAATCGGAACTCGCGACTTCGCAAGTTCACTATCTATCTCTAGGCTCTCGAATCCCCGAGACCCAATGACCAGTCAATCCCTGACTTTCTCCCTCCGCTATCGGGACTTCGGCTCTATCGCGACTTTGCAACTCGCGAAACCAAACATTTGGGTTTCCAACCTCCGATACTCGATGCGCCGAAACGTCGATGTCGGGACTTCGGACTTCATGGAATCGTGAATCCTGACGCCTAAGTTTCAGAACTTCTCGCGGCGAGATCCTGATCGTTGGTGCCACCTATACTCCACTAACTCCTGCTGCCCCACACTACTTACACAATCCGTCAGGACTTCGCTTATCACAATATCGCGATTCCCGTGACTAAATACTCGACCCTTTTCTCGCGAAACCCTGATGGGCGATCTCGCGATGGATCCAACGGCCCTAGCTGGCTTGGATCAACGGCTCGATCTATCCTGAGATCCAAACCTCTTCCCACTTGCGTTGTAACTTTCTCGCACCCCAAGGAGATCTAACGATCCACGGTAACCCGCGGATTCTCCTGGGAG
Source organism: Picea mariana (assembly GCA_032191745.1). Classification (NCBI taxonomy): domain Eukaryota; kingdom Viridiplantae; phylum Streptophyta; class Pinopsida; order Pinales; family Pinaceae; genus Picea; species Picea mariana. The sequence goes on along the minus strand of JASDQU010101554.1, from coordinate 123,408 downwards.
AATACCAATCGTCCACTCTTCTTCTTACACAATCCACGAACAAGAAGTGTCTCTCCACGAGACTTGTTCGCCAACCTACGTCTCTTCCTTGCAAGCCTTCCAAGCATGACTTTTATCTATACCATCCTTCGACGAACTCGAAGGTCTGTCCTCCCTAAGCTTTCCTCACAACTCTCGATTTCCTTTAGGGGAACTCTTGCATGCACTCCTTGCGGAAAATCTTCAACAACATCTAAGTGTTGAAGCTTCGACTCTGCGCACTCCTGCAACAACAGTTTTAATTCCCTTTGCTCAAAATCGCAACTCTGAGACTTCATCTAGCCTGTGCACACCTTGCACAGCTCCGGTGCCTAATCTAGACTTCTGGGAACTTAGAACAAAATTTCTCTCTAATCAAACCCTTCTATCAATGCACCCCTTGCGGACGATTCGACTGCACTCCTTGCAGGAATTCTCAGGTTCAAGATAGAGAAACAATTGAAACTAATTTCGTGTTCTCACAGACTTCAATTTAACCATGAAATCATGTACATAGCATATAAAAACAGGTGTATAACAGGAAGCAAGCATTCATGAGCATAACATCAATACACAGAGAAAACAACACAAACCATGGATTTGAATCAAAGATTTCTTCTATTAATTCAAATATCTGTACATGGGTGTTCTTCATACAATACTCTGCATGCTCTTCTGCTTCTTCTCAATAATTCAGAATAATGTTACAATGTACAAAGGAGGGTGTCTATATCCTGTTTTCCTCTTGCACCCTAAAGCTATCAAATCTCAAATTAAATTCCTATCTAACTTTACATTAACTATCTTAAATGCCTCATCTACCTAAGGATGAGAGCTATCCGCTCAAGGTCCATTACAATATACAAAGTGCGCTTCATAAATGGCTTCATTAAGACTTGCGCAACAATATCAAGGTGTTTTCAAAATTTTGTGCTGGCGCCGTCCAACTGTCTTCCGCTTTCGCGCTGGCTCGCTTGATGTGTTGGTGATGCTCCTGCATCAAAAAACTATTATAAAAGAAAACAAGAGTCATAACATTACCAAATAGAAATTGTAATAAAATAGTTTAAAAACCGTTTCTATATTTATATAATCATATTAATCACAAAATTACAAAAGGGTGATGATAGCAGTTAGCCTGTTGTAAAAAGGGTCGTTGAAGAATAGGCCTATCATCTCTGGTACAATTTACCTCCGCTACTGGTTGTTCAAAATTTGCTAAGACATGCTTATTTTAGTTGAAGGCTTACTTAAGCTTAGCAATCTCTGCCTTTAAAGAGGAGTCTAACGAGACCGGTTTATTTTCTCCAACACTTTCAGCCGCTTTAACCGTAGATTTCTCCTTCTTATGCTGCTTACTCCTTTTCTTCTTAGAAGCTATCCTGTTGATGAATAAATATTTTATAGTGGGATTCAGTGTAACATCCAATCGTGAGTCTATAACCGGCTCTGTGTGGAACTTAGTTTCTAGAAGGTGCACGAGGACCCTTTCCTCCTTATTTGCAGGAAAGCCTAGCATGTTGATCGAATAACCAGTCTCACTCAAATTAGCTTTGTCCATGTATCTCAGGTTGGGGATACCAAAATGCATCTTTACAGAGAGCAGGAAGTCGAGCAGCTTGAAGATTACTACGGTTATGGATACGCAGATATCTTCATACTTGGGGAGTGGTAATTATAGAACTCCATTTATGAAGTGCAGACAGATTACGTACAAGGAGCGTTGGGTTGCCATGCTCGGCCAATCCATTTCGAATGATTATCTTTTGAGTTTGTTACATGGCGACGTTCAGCTGACGTCACATGGCTGTGAAGTACTGAACGAATGGAACAGGGTGATCTGACTAGCCGTCACCCACTCCATGAGTGGTGGATTTGACATGTTGAGACATGTGATACCACGTCTTGGTGAAAGTGGCTTCAACAATACCACCTTCTTGTGAAAGTGTATCTCGGAAGACACTGCGCATCAGCGTTCTTAAGACTTGGGTCTTATCTATAATTATCATGGTGATAACACCAGGAAACCAGGGTTGATAATGTTGATGTGTATGTTGAATCGAAATGGTGCATATTCTCATGAATTTTTGATTGGTTAGTCTGATTAGTTTTGATGGATACACATTTTGCAGAATTAACAACAACTCAGTCAGCTCATACCAGTGCAGAGTCCGTAGGAATGGAAGAGGCATAGGGGAGTTATAGTCATCCAGAGAAGAGCAGAGGGATGGATGTCCATCTAGGCATGGAAGGAACGAACTCCAACGGACATGGAGAAGAAAGGAATGAAGATATGAATATGGCTGAGACCATTAAGAATTTGCATAAGGATGTCCAAAGCCATAAATATGATAATGAAAGGCTTATGAAAGCCAAAGAGCAGTAGGATGAGTTCAACATGAATCTATTGGAAGTTTTGAACAGAATAGAGAAGAAATTGGTTAAGTAGAGTGACTCAAGTAGATATGAGAGTCACAAATATTCAGAGGAGAAGAGAGAAGTAAAAAGTGCTAGTAGGCATCACCATCATTCCCATAGGCATTCCCATAAGAGAGAAGGCAATAGCTCAAGTCTATCCCATGTCATAAGGTATAAGATATCTGGGGTGGATGAGCTACGAGGAGAAATGAACAAAATCAAACCTCCTACATTTGATGGTGAGCACAAGAAGGATGAAGATGCCAAAACATGGTTGCTAGGCATGAGGAAGTATTTTCAATTGCATAATTATTCTTCCCATGCTGAAGGTAGAATTGCTATCTATCAACTCAAAGGAAAGGCCTCCATGTGGTGGGATCAACTTGTGTAGGTACAGCACATTGTAGAGAAAAGTGTTACCTGGAGAGAATTCAAGAAGTATTTTGAGAAGAAATACTTGACCAAGAGATACTATGACAAGAAAATGAAAGAGTTCTTTGAACTTAAGCTTGGAAGTATGGCCATAGATGAATATGAGAGAAGGTTTTTGGAACTATTGAAGTATTTCTCTTTCATTAAGGTTGAGACAATCAAGATTCAATGGTACTTAAGTGGATTGTCATCGTTCATCGGTGACAAAATACAGTATGATGATCCCAAGACATTAGAAGAGACCATAAGGAGAGATAAATGCTTATATGACCAGCTAAAAGCAAGACCAACTTTCTAAAAGGCTTGGGAAGACAATAAGAAATTCAAGATGGATCAGAGGAAGAAGGGAGCTAAGCCACCATTCTTCAGAAATAATCCACAATGGCAGAAAACGCATAAGGAAACTAGAGTGATTGACACAGGGAGTCAAGGGCCAAGACAACCACCTATGCAATGTTGGGGTTGTAAAGGAGACCATAGGTTCAAAGATTGTCCTCACAGAGGCGAAAAAGGTAGGACTGTTCACAATGTACAACGAGCTGAGACAGTAGAGGCCATGGGCAGAATGTGCCAAGGATTTATGCAGCCCTAGACAACAAGCAATCAGAGTATCAGTCCCACATGATTGAAGTGGAAGGTATGATCAACAACCAAACCCTTTCTATTTTAATTGATTCAGGAGCTAGACATAGTTATATAGACCCAAAGATGGTGGAAAGTTTGCATTTACCAAGAAGCAAGAATGGGAAATCCTGGTTGGTGCAGCTGGCTACAGGAGCTAGAAGAAATGTTAATGAGATGGTTAAGTCATGCCTCATAGACATGAATGGACTAAATACCAGGGAAGATTTGAACATCTTACCCTTAGGTTCCTATGAATGTTTAATTGGGATGGATTGGATGGACCCACATCATGCTCTATTGGATTTTCATAACAAAGCATTCACTTGCTTGGATGAAGAAGGGAACCAAAGGAAAGTGCAGGGAATTCCCAGGGCAGTAACCGTTCGAGAAATTCCATCATTACAGCTCAACAAATGTTATAGAAGAGGATGTCAAATATTTGTAGCTCATATGGAGGAGACACGTGAAGAGAAGGTGTCAAATTTGGGGGATTATCTAGTCCTAAAAGAGTTTGAGGATGTATTCAAGGAAGTACCAGGACTACCCCCAAGGAGATACATTGATTTCTCTATAGATTTGATGCCTGGAGTAGCGCCAGTATCAAAGACTCCTTACAGGATGAGTACACCAGAATTGAAGGAGTTGCAAATGCAGCTTGAAGAACTTCTGAAGAAGGGGTATATACGCCCAAGTGTATCACCTTGGGGTGCCCCAGTCTTGTTTTTGAAAAAGAAAGATGAAACATTAAGATTGTGCATTGACTTCAGACAATCGAATAAAGTGATTGTTAAGAACAAATATCCTCTACCAAGGATTGATGACCTCTTCGATCTATTAAAAGATGAAAGGATATTTTCAAAGATAGATCATAGATCAAGATACCATCAGGTAAGAATTAAAGAAGAAGATATTAGCAAGACCACCTTCAAGAAAAGTTATGGTCATTATGAGTTCATGGTAGTACCATTTGTATTGTTAAACGCACCAGCTGTTTTCATGTGTTTAATGAATGGTGTTTTCTGAGAGTATTTGGACAAGTTTTTCATTGTCTTTTTGGATGACATGATTATATATTCCAAGTCAGAGGAAGAGCATGAACATCATTTGAGGATGGTGTTGCAAGTATTAAGGGAACATCGGTTTTATGCCGAATTGAGCAAGTGCTCATTTTATCAGAAACAAATTCATTATTTGGGGCATATCATCTCAAAAGATGGGATAGCAGTGGACCTTGAGAAGGTAGCAGCCATTAGAGAATGGTCAGCACCAAAGAATGTGAAAGAGGTCAGATCTTTCATGGGCCTTGCAGGCTACTACAGGAGATTCATTGGAGGATTCTTGAAGATAGCCCACCCACTCACTTCCTTGCAAAGGAAAGGTATGAATTTTCAGTGGACGACAAACTGTGAAAGAAGTTTCCAACATTTGAAACAATTATTGACAAGTGCTCCAATACTAAGGATCGCAGACCCAAATGAAGATTTCATTGTATGCACAGATGCATGTAATGAAGGACTGGGTGGAGTCCTCAGTCAAGATGGATTTGTGATATGTTATGAATCAAGGAAGTTGAAGGAGCATGAAACAAACTATTCCACTCATGATTTGGAGTTGACAGCCATAGTGCATGCCCTGAGGAAATTGAGATACTACCTCATGGGAAAGAGGTTTGAGCTAAGAACATACCACAATGGTTTGAAATATTTATTTGATCAACCAAATCTAAATGTTAGACAAAGCAGATGGTTAGGATTTCTAAGTGAATATAACTTTGATATAAAGCATATCAAAGGGAAATAAAATAAAGTGGTTGATGCACTCAGCAGGAGGGTGCATTAACTACGTGCTACAACCATCAGCATGTATTAGATTGATGTTAAAAGAAAAATTATGAAGGCTGCAAATATAGATCTGTAGTACAGAGAATTGGTAGCAATGATACAGCAAGGTAAGACACCCCAAAAGATGGATATTTATAAGTTGGGAGTAGATGGAATACTACTGCACAAGAATAGAATTTTTGTACCAAATGTCCAGAACTTGAAACGTATAATTTTGCATGAGATGCATAATGCTCCTTATGCAGGGCACCCTGGATATCAGAAAACTGTAACAGCAGTCAAGAGCCAATACTTTTGTCCAGGTATGAAGAGAGAAATTGTAGAATACATCAATAGGTGTATGGAATGCCATAAAGTTAAAACAAAGCATAGGCACCCAGCAAGATTGATGCAACCTTTGCCCATTCCTGAATGGAAGTGGGAAGTGGTGACAATGGATTTTATTACGGGATTGCCCAGAACAGGCAAGCTACATGATTCGATTATGGTAGTGGTGGACAAGCTTACAAAAGCTGCCCATTTCATTCCACTAAAAACTACTCACAAGGCAGTAGATGTCGCTGATATTTTCATGAAGGAAGTGGAATGATTGCATGGAATTCCTAAAATGATTGTGTCTGACAGAGACCCAAAATTCACCTTGAATTTCTGGAAAGGATTGTTCAAAGGATTCGGAATGAATCTAAACTTTAGTACATCTTATCATCTCAAGTCTGATGGACAGACAAAAAGAGTGAATAGGTTGATAGAAGATATGTTGAGAATGTATGTGATGGACAAACCATCGAAATGGGAAGACTACCTACACTTGGTAGAATTATCTTATAATAATGGGTATCAGGTATCATTGAAAATGAGCCCATTTGAATCACTTTATGGCAGAAGGTGCAATACTCCAGTAAGCTGGGATAATCTAGCTGATAGAATAGTAGTCGGGCCAGAGTTTCTCAAGGAGATGGAGGACCAGATGTCAAAAATTAAGCAGAATTTGAAAACTGTCCAAGACAGACAGAAAAGTTATGCTGATAAAAACAGAATCCACAGATAATTCAAAGTGGGTGATCATTTTTTCCTGAAATTAAAAACTAACATGAGTTCTCTGAAGCTAGGAAGCTGCGCCAAGTTAGCAGCCAGATTTTGTGGACCATTTGAAATCCTAGAGAGGATTGGTCCAGTTGCTTATATGATTGCATTGACTGCATCTATGTCTATTCATAATGTCTTCTATGTATCATTGCTAAAGAAATATATACCCGATGCTAATCATGTTATTGATTGGAATGTTATCCAGGTGGAGCAAGAAGGAACTTTCCAAGTTCATTCGGTGCGCATCTTGGATCGAAAAATCAAACAACTCCGGAATTGAGCCATAGGGCTTGTAAAGGTCCAATGGACCTGGTACGGACCTGAAGACACTACTTAGGAGAATGAGGATGCAATGAGGACAGAATAACCGCATCTTTTTGAAGAATTTTGAAAGTTTTGTTGTATATGAGTACATGATGCACTAAGGACAGTGCATAAATAAGGGGAGGGGATTGTAATATCCCTCGACTGAACCCAAATGTAAATATAATCCAAGTATATTTAATCTAGTGAGTTGTTTAGACATCATTTTTGTAATACGCCTTTCATGGCATGGTGCGCGCATATACTGCGCAGTAAAGGGATGTAATGTACACATTTATGAATACCGCGCGCAGTAACTAAGGTGCGCGCAAACTTAAAGACAGAGGATACAGTGTGCATTAACAAAGTGCGCACGATATTAAGGTCAGTGAAACTTCATGTATATAATATGCATTATAGTCTGGTGAGCCAGTATTATAAGCCAGAATGCTTATGTCTTGGAATTAGGCCAGTGATAGATGTTAAAGGCTAGAGTGCCTACTTTGTACATGACTCATGATTAATATAAAATACATCACTGCGCGCAAACCGACCACGATAAAAGAGATGGGGGAATGAACTTCACTAGTTAGGGAAAGGGAGAGCCAAAAGTCAAGGGAATATTATATTAATATTTCCTAAAACATAAAGTATGGATAATTAGTTTATCCTAAGTTCTAAATTTGGGGACAAGTGGACAAGAGTAACTTCCGATATGACAAGTATCAAGTTGGGGACATGCATTAATATCATGGGGAAACTTAGCTCAAGGGGATTCACAGTGATTCCAAAACACACTTAGTTATCCATTCAATGACTCCATGACCATTTTCACTCATACATTCTGTTATCCTTGAGACAACCATGTCATCTTTCCGAAACATGTTTCCTCATCCTTTTTGGTTGGTGTACCTGGTTAGCTTAGAGCGAGATTGAAGAAGCGAGTTGTCAAGCCCGTGAGCAGTTCTCTGGGAGAGAGAATTGTTGGGGATTGATTTCCGTAGGTGCTAAACTGCAGTTACAGTGCTCTGAGACTTCCGGTCGGGCCCATTGTTGAAGCCCTGGAAAGGAAGTGGGGCAACCAAGGGACTGTTGAGTAGAGAAGGAGCACACTTCCTTGGGTGGGACAGGCATGTGGGGAATGAGAGGTTGTAGGATGTTAGTTGAGTGAGTACCTGAGATGGAGTCTTTCCTATTGTCCATGAGCCTTAGCCTGGATAGGAATCCCTTTACCATGGGTGGAGTTCAGTCTAAGCTCAGGGGTGATTCACTGTTGAGAGTGATGAACAGTGTAGTCTATGGCTGGGAGGTTCGTGGATGGTATGTAAGCAGTTGGTGATAGTCTTTCTAAGATAAGTACCAATTGTGTAATATATGGATATGATGTTTTGTTATTTACATGCCTATGTTACATATTTCACTATGATTGCTTGTGTGCTTATGGGTAATTTCATGTAAATGATGCATATCGATAATTACTGTTATTTTAATATAAAAGTCATATGTTATAGAAAGTAATTTTTTTTCATGTTTATATGTAAAGCTTTCGCGAGCGTGCTATATGTATATGTATTAGTTTCATGCAGTCTAAAGAGTAAATTTAGGTGGCATTGCTTAGTTGACTATTGGGTATGCTATTGTATGTCCTGCAGTATGGGAATGAAAGTGTTCCCCAGAGTAGCATAGCCGGCCTGATGGCTGGGAATGTTACCGACTGGCGTCAGAGCATGAGTGGTTGATCAGGAGTGGCGTACCCTGGCTTGAGGATGGTTGGGGAGGATCATTACAGTTTTCCCACATATTGAACTCTAATGTTGTTCTCTGTAGCATATTCCTGTAGAAAGTGATACTTTATTGGAATGTGCTTCGTCTTGAAGTGCATCATTGGATTCTTTTAGATACTGATGGCACTTGTATTATCACAATATATTGGAATGGGTTCATCATACTCAACCTATATATACGTCAGAGTTTGTTTCATCCATAGAACCTATGTACAACATGTTGTTGCTTCAATATACTCTACTTTAGTTGTAGACAATGATATTGATTATTGTTCCTTGCTTAGCCAAGATACCAAACACTCACCCAAGTAGAACGTTTCTCCACTTGTACTTATTTGGTCATCAATGAAACCTTCCCAATCTGCATCTTTGTGGGAAATAAGTGATAGATATTTCGTTTTGGATACCACAATCCAAACTCTTATATACCCTTGAGATATATGAATATCCTCTTTACTGTTAGAACATGTGACTCCTTTTGTGTTTCTTGAAATCGTGCCACTTGTCCAACTTCCTGCATTACATCTGGTCTGGATGTTGTCACATAAAGTAAGTTGCCAATCATTGACTTGTACTACTTCTAATCTATATATTTTGAATCACGATCTTTTCTTAACTTGCAAATGGTTTTCATGGGATTATTTACTGGTTTGCAATCTTCCACTCCGAACCTCTTTAACATTTCTTTGATATACTTTGTTTGAGAAATAAAAATTCCTTGGTTTCTTTGACATATATGAAGACCCAAAAATAAGGATAGTTCTCCAAGTAATGAAATTTCAAATTCATTATCCATATCCTTTACAAATTTCTAGTTCAACCTCTCATCATCACTTCCAAAAATAATAGCATCAACATAAACTAAAATTAATAAAATACTATATTGAGTTACCTTGATGTAGAGGTTGTTGTCTGCATTTCCTTTTCTAAACCATTTTTGTTGTAGATATATGTCTAGTCTAGAATACCATTCTAAGGGGGCTTGTTTTAGACCATACACGGCCTTCTTAAACTTGCACACATAATCTTCATTCTCTGACAATCAAAATCCTTCTGGTTGCTCAATGTAGACTTCTTCTTCTAGTTCCCCATTCAGAAAGGTTGATTTCACGTCCATCTGATACACTTTAATATTATTGGATCATGCATAAGATAGGATCGATCTGATTGATTCCATTATGGAAAGTGGGKAAAATGTCCCTTCAAATTTGATACCTTCAACCTGTGTGTATCCTTTACAGACCAATCTAGCTTTGTTCATAGTAACCTGTCCATCTTCATTCAATTTATTTCTGAAGAACCACTTTGTGTTGATCACATTCATGTACCTTGGTCTTGAAACCAATTCCCAAGTGTCATTCTTCTCTATATGATCCAACTCTTCATCCATGGCCTTTATCCAGAATTCATCCTTGTTGGATTCTTCAAAACTATTTGGTTCAATCAAGGATAACAGTGTTAGGTGTATTTTTTCTGGTGAACGGATTCTTCTTCTAGTCTCAACTTCTGCTTCTGTGTTCCCGATAATATGATCTGAGGGATGATTCTTCCATATTAATATGATACATGTCTTTGGAGGTACTTGTTTCTATTGATATTCTACTTCTATCTGATCTTCTTCATCTTACCCTTCTCCTACTTCTTCATCCTTTTCTTCTTCTTCGTAAATCTGTTCCACTGACTCCTTTTCTTATTTCTTTATTTTTCGTCCACTTGTCTCATCAACCATTAAATTGATTATTTCCGCAAATTTGTTGATACTTAGATTGAAACATTTGTATTCTTTCCCTGTACTCGAATACCCAACAAGTATTCCTTTGTCCACATGAGAATCAAACTTTCTCATTATGTCATCTTCTCTTTTGATGTAGCATTTTCTTTCAAAAACTCTGAAGTGCTTCACATTCATTGGTCTTCCTTTCCATAGATTGTAGGGAATTTTATCACTTTTTTTTTTCTGAGCATTACTCTATTTTGAATGTGAAATGTTGTATGCACTACATGTGTCCAGAAGAAATATGTCAACTTAGAATCCATTAATATTGTTCGATCCATTTACTATATTGCCATGTTCTTCCTTTCAACAACTCCATTCTATTGAGGCGTCTGTAGATTTTAACCTTGTACAATATTTACTGCAAATAGATTTTCAGTAAAAGAACAGAAAAGATACAATGGAAAATACAAACATTACACAGAGATGTTTCCCTTGGAAACCCAAACCGGGAAAACTAGCATATTCTATATTCATTCATAGTGATACATTGTTTACAATACAATATACATATAGGAGCCAGCAGCATCCAAAACCCTAACCCAATGACTTGGATTATTCAACAACCCTAATTCCTTAACCGGAAATAGAAAACCATCGGCAAAGAAACCATGTGCCGAAAAACCACCTAGATATGTGACACATTTCCCGAGGTAGAAAAACATTTCTCGGGGGCGCTGCGCCCGACGCAACGCAAACACTACTCCTCGTCAAAACACATACCCAAAAATGTCCTAGTGACGGATAATTGCCTTTTTATTCCATGGTTGTTGCAGAAATCCATAAATTCCTTTGAAGTAAACTCTCCTCCATTATCAGATCTCAAACATTTGATTTTTGAATCCATTTCATTTTCAACCATTTCCTTATATACCTTGAAGTTTTCAAATGCTTATGATTTCTTCCTAAGAAAACAAACTGCAGTCATCCTTGTATAATCATCAAACAATAACATAAAATGTTTCTCACCTTTTAAACCCTTTGTTCTAGTTGGTCCAACTAGATCTGTATGCACAATTTCCAATGGTCTTTTTGTTGAGTATTCCTTTAATTTGAACCTGGTCATTGTTTTCTTTCCTTGTAGACGATGCTTGCATAATGTGTCGGTTGGCTTCATGATCTGGGGCATTTCTCTTACTGCTTCCTTTTTGCTAAATTTGATGAGGTTATCAAATTTTATGTGACCCATTCTTCTGTGCCATAGCCAAACTTCATCTTCCTTTCCTAGAAAACACTTTTCATTTCCAATTTCACTTAATACATATATGTTGCTTGAAGTTCTTATAGCTATTGAAACCGATCTTCCTGAACCTTCTTTTATTATCTCTCACTTTTGTGAATTGAATATAATTTTGTGACCTTGATCACACATTTGACTTACACTTAGAAGATTATGTTTCATATATTCCACTAGTAGAACATTTTCCTCCTTGGTATCCTTATTTCCAATTATGATTTTGCCCTTTCCAATGATTCCAGTTGATTCGTTGTTTCCAAAGGAGACTGATCCATATCTTTCCTTTCTCCATGTTATAAACCTGTCCTCATCACATTTCATGTGCTTTGAGCAGCCATTGTCAACATACCAGCCATGTTTCTTATGTTTATCTTGTAGATCAAGTGTGAATTCTTCATTGTTATATTGATTCTACTTTTTTATCCATATTCTTTGTTGAGGTTCTTGTCTGTGACTGTTATTATTCTATTGTGATTCTTTAGGAGGGACTGTCATTCTACAATATTTTTCCATGTTTCCAAAGTTGTTGCACTTGTAGCATTCCACTTAAATTATCAAATATTCAAACCTATTGTAGCTTCTTCTCTGTGTTTCACTAGACCTTCTTGGATAACCATTTTGTGCATGACTTTCATAGTTGTTTTTGTTTCTTCTATTTGCTCTACAATTTATAGCTTTATGTCCAAAATTATTACATGAATAACATAAACCAAAGAAGATAGTTTGATACATGGTAGTTGAGGCTCTTCTGAAATGAGTTACTCTTATGAACCTATATTCTTCTTGAAATCCTTTTCGTTCTGACTGCTCTAGATTCTGGAACATGAATCTTTTGGTTGGTGGAACATCTCTTTGATGAAACCTCTTGTTTTCTTCCTTCTAAGGAGATCCTCTGATTGTCTTTGCATAGCTTCTTGATTTTGTTTCTTGATTTTTAGTTTTGGAGCTTGAGCCTCTTTCTGTCTAATTGTATCCTAGCCCAGACTTGTCATAATGTGGCATGTGATTGTTGATAATTTTATCCAAAACCTTATATCTATTCTACATTTTTCTCTGTTGAAGGTCTTTTCTCAATGTGACAATATCTACTTCCAAATTTCCAATGATCCTTTCTTTTTCTTCCAACTGTTCTTTGAGTGATTTTTCAGTTCTTTTGTCTTATTCAACTTGAATTTTAAAATAAGAGATGATATTTTTTAATTCCTTAGAGTTGAAATTTTGTGTTTCCTCTTTTCTTTTTAGTTCTTCCTATAGTGATTTTATTTTCTTATTTTTGTTTTTTATAACATCTATGGCACTCAACAATTCCTCTATGTAGTCAACTTATACCTCTTCATATTCTTCTTCGGTGTCTTCTTTATCATATTCTTCTACTTTCATGAATAGAACTATTTCTATCTCACTTTCACTGACTTCATCTTCATCTAATGAGTTGTCTTCTTTGGTGCAAAAAAATTTCTTGAAGACTTTATTTTTGGTTATTTTGTCTTTATATATCTGTTTTCTATTTGAATCATCTTCTTCATTTATTTTATTTTTATTATGTGGACATTTGTTAGCAAAATGACCAATACCATCACAATTAAAACAAATCAATGGAATCTTACCTCTATATCTACCGTCGGTTCCCTTTTTCAGTCTTCTGTTGAAGTTGGCTACTTCTTCATCGTCTTCTAAGATGTCACTGTTGATTCTATATTATTTTTCATTTTTCTTTCCCTTTTTCTTTGACTTATTGGATGCTTTGAATGCTACTTCTTTTTTAACCGGATTCTCTTGTTCAATTCTCTTTTCATAGGCTATGAAAATTCCATGTAGTTCATCCATGCTTATTGAATCTAGATCTGTTATTTCTTCTAGAGCTGAGACCTTAGGATTAAATGTCATTGGAAGAGATCTTAGTAACTTTTGAACAATTATAGATTCATAAAATTCTTCTCCCAATCCTCTGATTGCATTCCAACTCATAAGAAGTAAGTTTCAATATTCTCATATTCCTTCATCTTCAGTTGTTCAAATTGACCTCTGTAAGTTTGAAGCCCTGTTGCCTTGAATTTTTCATATCCTTCATAAATGTTCTGAAGTTTGTCCCAAATCTCATTTGTGGGGCTGAAATGCATAAATTTTCCATATACTCAATCACCAAGACCATTTAGAAGTGCATTTTTGGATTTTGAATTATTTTGACTGAGTTTCCTTTCATTGTCATTTGTTGGCAGAACTGTGGGCTCTTTATATCCATCTACAACTGATTTCCAAACCTAAAATTCTTGTGCGTGTACATATGTTTTCATCCTTCTGCTCCAGAATGCATAGTTTTGTCCATCAAACTGTGGTATTCCATTTTTATACAATTTTTTTCTCTCCATGATCTACCTTTCAGTGGTTAAACTGATTTCTGAAGGAACCTGCTCTGATACCAATTTTTGGATTACTGAGAGGGGGGTGAATCAGTAATAGATATTTGTAACCCTTTTAACCACAATATGTAAGTGCTATTTGTCTTTAATATCAATATAACTTTATCATTCAACAAGTGAAGAGTAAATAAACCATGAACAATGAACAAACATACACATACACAATACACTAGTATTTTTACATGGAACTCCAATGAGAGGAAAACCACGGAATGTTTTTTCTTATATGTATTTAAGAATTACATTCATTGGAAGAACCAACTTCCTTTTTTCTCCAACTAAAACTGGAAGGAGGCTCTGACTCCCTATATTTTTAGGCTGCAACCTGAGTGAAGCTACCACTCCCCAATTCTCTGGCTACAACTAGAAGGAGGCTACAAACCCCTATGTTCTTCAGATACAACGGAAGGGTGGCTAAAACCGACTATCCTTGCCCTGTCATGCCACCCTGAAATATAAGTGTCAAATGATGAAACCACTACCACACTGTCACTATGAGATATACCACTATAAACCTGTACCAATCTGTGCCAACAACTTATAACCAACCTATACCACTGACATGTAACCAACATGTACCTATACTCATCATGTACCAACAAAACCCAACATGTATGTGACCTATATATATTGCATATTTTGTATGTACGTGTCATGTCTATACTACATCCTGCATATGTACACGGCCTACCTATATTGTAACCTGCATACACCTTCAGTAAGCTAGGGTTTTTACCTTTTCTGAAACTTCAAACACTTTGTTGCCTCTGTCACATCACCCTGCAACCTGTCACTGTGTCTGATCTATAGTTGTGTTATGTGCATACATTATCTTATACATCCCTTAACCAAGTTCGTATATATCTCTCTAGTCATGTTTCATACATGTGTGTACAATCATTAACAAGTGTAATAATCCTCACATGGACTAGACATCAAACCATTACTGATATGTATCCTCACACCATACAAACGCCTACAGAACAATTTCACAACCAAAACCCTCAACCATGTACCAAGAAATACAACTATGTATCAATAGTTGAACCAACAAGATGAACCAATGAATAATACCAACACACGAGTGTTGTATTTCTATAGATCTAGTTCATAACATAAGTGTCATACAGCCAACGCCCTCTCTAGGGAAAAACCTCAAACTTCCATAACCATATCTCATGGAGACAACAATATCCAACTACACATAAGAATATGATATACCTTTTGAATATGTAGATAGATATGTTGTACTTGATCACTGTAGACCTTCCTGGAAGCTTGCTTTCAGATTATGATAACGTGGCACCCTCAACAACTCAATATTTCATGGATTTTCTCACATGTACATGCCATGTTATGCTTCCATCTGATCCGGATTATTTTCGTCACAAAATGAGAGCGGATATATAACACAAAAATATTTAGAGATATTGCAAGAGAGACAACAATATAACAGAGATATAGCGGAAATAACAAGAGTCACAGATATACAGTAATACATGATTTCTATTAACGAAATAAATGTACAAAGATTGTAAAATACAGAGTGAAAGACTCGCTAGAATGGTGGTAGCTTATCTCTGAGAAGAGATGTGACGGCTACTCGCATCCATAAGAAGATGATCACAATGAGGCTCTGAAGGCCTTTTTACAATAAGAAGGAATGCCAAAAACCCTAGACATCCAAAAACCTAACCCTGGGAGATGAAGCGCCAAAAGTCATGTGAGCCCCGTTTGGGTAAGTTGGTGCATCAACTTCCCGGGGTCGTAACTTTTGCATACTATCTCCGTTTTAGGTGTATGATAGCTCGTTGAAAATATCTATCCGAGGACTACAACTTTTGGATGAGAAACATGATCTACAATCCATGTTGCTCCCCGTTTTCTCAAAAAAACATCGTTTAGGGCCTCAAAATGGCCCCGGAAGTTAAAAACTGCTAAAAAAGGTAAATTACCAAAATTGCCAGAAACATGTTTTGGGCCAGTTGGAGAAGGTGGGTGGCCACCGATATCCACCTAGATCAATCCTCAATCCTTAGGAATAAATGGTCTCCATTGCATTGAGTTCCCGAGGGAGAGGGGAAAACGATTGCTGAATCTGAATCTTGGTGCTCTGCTTGCCTTGCTGGAGAAGTGGCGTTGCTTAGCTTGTTGAAGGCTATCACGAACCTTTGACTGGAAGGTGTGGAACTTTTTAACCAGTCTGGATATTTTAGATGACTGTGTGCAGAAGGAATCTTTGTGCTTTGCTGCAACCTTGTCGACCTGCTTCTGTTGGATAGAAGGTGCTTGGGTCGAAGTTGTGGTGGTTGCAGTATCCTTCTGTTCACCTTTTGAACATATTATGAAGAAGCTGAATTTTGTGGTATGAGATACTACCTTGTGGCACTGTTTAGGTGGGGCAGTCGTTGGAACTACCTCTGGTATCCTATAGAGATGACCCTTAGAGTAACAATGACACTATGGGGTCGAGACTCATAGATAGCATGGCGTTTCCACATATATGGTTGGCCCAAGAGAACATCACAAACACCTAGTCAGGAAACATCACATAATACCTCATCCTTGAAGGGTTGGATGCTATATGACAATCGACACTACTGGCTAACACAAAGATCTCGTCCTTGGTGAAGCCACCCGATGTTGTATGGCTGCGGGTGTGGTGTTGTCGATAATCCCAACTGTTTGACGACCTCTGTTGAGATGAGGTTCTTCTGGTTTCCACTATCAACAATAAAATGCAGTGGGGTCCCCTTCACCCACATCTGTGAATGAAAAAGGCACTCCCCCTCTTCTAGATCTGTTGGTTCTTCTAGTTGAATTGTTGCGATCGCGACAATAGCAGTGGGGTCTGCGTCGATGATCTGTCTTTTACCAGTATTTTCAGAATTAGATTATGAATCAGGGTTCGGCTCCTTTTCTTTGATCTCAGCCACCAATGACTATTTTGAGCGACATTCATCTGTGTTGTGCCAAGCGATTTTGTAGAAATCGCACCATTTTCTAGTGTCCTTCTTTGTCTTCCCGTGACCCTTCTTTTCTTGTGGCTTGGACTGGTTTTCAGGACACTGTTTGTTAGGGTCGTCTTTTTCATACTTTGCTTGTTGTGGATTTGTAGACCCAAACTCCTGTTTGTTTTGGTGCTTAAACTTCTTCTTGATTTTAATAGCATATCGATAAGCAGCACCGAGTGATGAGATGTCCAGAAAATCCATTTCAGTTTGGATGTGTCTATGTAGAGCCCCACAGTATTTCAGAACCAAATGTCGTTCAGAGTCCTTGATATGCAGCTTGGTGTGCAAGGTATGGAAGGTATTGGTGAACTCCGGAACTGCTTGGACCCTCTCTTGTCGCAGTGTGGTCCATCTCATGTACTGGTCCTCATAGTTGCCAATAGGGTAATATTGTTCCTTTACCGCATCCACAAAAAAATCACAAGTGGGATCGGCCCCATATATTCCAGACTCCTCTGTGGAACTTTGTTCCTAGTAAGTTTCCCACCAATGTTTGACATGGGGGAGAGCCTTAAGGAGTGAAAAGGTGATCTTTTCCTTGTTGAAAAAATTATGAACAGAAAAATAACCTTCTAGCAGATTTAACCATTTCTCTAGGGCATCTGCATCTATTTGACATTCAAATACAAGAATATCAAAATTAACCTGTACCTTGAAAGATGAGGTGCCTCCAAAGTGGCCACTTGATGAAGATGTGCCTGATGCTATCGACAGGCATTGAAGGATGTGGGAAAAATTCTCCATCATTTCATCCCTCTGTCGCATGAGAGCTTGCTCAAGCAACAGACTGATAGGATCGTCTGCTCCATCGTTTTTCTTTTCTTCCGCCATTGAGGTTTCTTGGGTGTGCAATAGAGATTGTCCTCAAGAGAGACAAGCTCAAGACCCAACTTGATATACTTGGACCTCGTTGGGGACTTGCACTGAAAAACGATCAAGAGCATCCTGCTCTGATACCACTGATCCAGATTATTTTCGTCACGAAATGAGAGAGGAGATATAACACAAAAATATTTATAGATATTGCAAGAGAGACAACAATATAACAGAGATATAGCGGAAATAAAAAGAGTCACAGATATACAATAATACACGATTTCTATTAACGAAATAAATGTACAGAGACTGTAAAATACAGAGTGAAAGACTTGCTAGAATGGTGGTAGCTTATCTCTGAGAAGAGATGTGACGGCTACTCGCATCTGTGAGAAGATGATCACAATGAGGATTTGAAGGCCTTTTTACAATAAGTAGGAATGCCAAAAACCCTAGACATCCAAAAACCTAACCGTGGGAGATGAAGCGCCAAAAGCCATGTGAGCCCCGTTTGGGTAAGTTGGTGCATCAACTTCCCCGGGTCATAACCTTTGCATACGATCTTTGTTTTAGGTGTATGATAGCTTGTTGGAAATATCTATCCGAAGACTACAACTTCTGGATGAGAAACATCAATTTATGACCCATGTTGCTCCCGTTTTTTCTCAAAAAACATCGTTTAGGGCCTCAAAATGGCCCTAGAAGTTAAAAACTGCTAAAAATAGTAAATTACCAAAATTGCCAGAAACATGTTTTGGGCCAGTTGGAGAAGGTGGGTGGCCACTGATATCCACCTGGATCACCATCCCGCATGCGTACGCGTCGTTCTCCACTACATCTCGTGTACACCTAAAAAACTAGGGTTTTTTCAGTGTTTATGCAATTCCTAAACTTTCACCGTCAACCCTCTATGCTACCTTATACTTGCGTAAACTCAGATGTATCAATGATTACCTGCAATAAACCTTACACAATAATAGATATCCAATTTTCTCAATAGGTTCTAATATGAGAGCCTTGCTCTCTTATTTATACTTCCATGTAGGTTCATCAAGGGGTTACCTTTTAACCAACTTAACCCAATTTCCTTATTTTAGGGCTAACCCACTTTTAACCACTTGTCCACTTATAACCACTTTATCCACAAATAGTAAAATCTCCACTTATAGTTGCAACTAATTTATTTCTAATTATTTTCTTATTGCAACAACTTAACCCATGATTAACTCCTAGTTTCACCCACTTGACTAGTCAACTTCTTCTAGGAGCTTCTAGAATAAGTTTACTTCTTTGACATTCTAAATAACTTATGAGGGTTCTCCAACTTCACAAGGCCATAACTCTCTAACTGTGAGGACTTGTTTTATGTTCCACATATCACTGGGAATGGCATGACATGTAATAGCCATCTAGAATAGTCTTATCTGGAAATATACAAACCTTCATATCATTATGCATCAAAAAAACTTAAGTCCCTTAACCATATTGTTGGAGCTACTGGACTTGCTTCAAGGGTTGACATCAATGAAAACCATCCCAATTAATCAATAAGACCCATTGGGATTGAGGGATGTTCTTAGCATTCCAGTGTCATTCACAAAAGGATATGTGTTCTTGAGGATCCTCAATGCTCTTATATCGATTGGCCAATTCAAAGTCGGTGAGGGGTTGAAAGTGCACTTGTATGAACTCATATACCTACTCCCAATTTCAAATATTCGGGTGATTAGTCACCCACCACCATGTCAGGGTCTCACAAAACACTACATCTATTTCTTGGATTCTCTACTCCATGGGGACAAAATTCTCAATTTGGATCAAGAATGTCTCCATTGGCCTAGTACCCTCAAACCATGGGGCATTGTAAAGTTAAGACCCTATCCATTGCACTACCTTTGTGATATGTGTGCATCACCTTATTAACACTTCATAAATATTATTTTTCCATCTATCCAAGGAATCTTCAAAATACGTGTCTTAATATTTGACACTCTTATAACTTAATTATTTGTCTATAGTGGGGTTGATGTAGTCCACCATGTACCCCGTGAACTTGTAAATATTTTCAATTGTGGAGATTTGATCATCCTCATCGACAGGATCATTGTAGCATTCTCCTTCATATGGATCAAGTGGTGCAACCATGTGCAGGGTTTCATACTCAAATGACATATGGTGCTTTTTCAAATTCAACACCGCATTGTTATCAAAAGCACAGTCTATTCATAAAAATGTAGGGTAGGGATCTGACTCATCCATGATTTTAATGAATTCGAAGTTGGACTTTGTTTTTATTCCTTCTATATTCACCTCTACCTACTTTAGCTAGTCGATGGGGTAGATCTTGTATTGATTGGATAATCCAACCTGAATGGGTGACCAGGCCAACTTCTGTTTCCCCATGACTTCCCAGCATTTCTTGGGTAAAATGTTTACATCGGATCCTAGATCCAACATGACACCATCCTTATCATATCCACGAAGCTTTGTTGTCATCTTAAACTCTTGATTAGTGTGATTTTTCTTGTTGACCTAGTAGACATCCCTTTCTGTAAGCAGAGCTACAATAATGGTCTCCTCTCCTTATTCTTTCATGCAAGTATTTAACATCTAATTCAACTTACTCGCAGCTTATATATCTCTGAGAAAATGCAAATAGCAGTGAAATAAGGTATTGACTTGATCTTCTACTTCTGCCAAGCGATCAAGGTCGCATAAGGATTTTTCATGTGATGTGCACTACAACTCTTCTTGGCATTTTTCATAAGATTCATGCACAATGTATTTCAGCATAGTCTATCTGTGTGCTTCTTCTATCGATATTTAGGTTGTGCATTGTATTTATTCGCACATGTGAGATTCCTCCAAATATTTGTGCATCGTGCGTTGTGGTTATTCACACGCATGCACTTCCTCTATCGACCTTTTTGTCACCCGTTGCACTTCTTCATGGATCGGTGCTTCTTCTAGAAACCTATGTGTCACCCTTTGAAACTCCTCTTGGACCCATGCCTCTTCAAGTGACCTTTGAATCAAGCATTGCATCTCCTCATGCACTCATTGTTCCTCCAAGGCTCTATGTACATCATGAATAAATTACTTCTTCTAAGCTACATCAAACTTAGGAGGAGGTTGGGAGGCCTTCCTGATCTTTCCCTCTACCTTTTGAATTGAACCTTCTCCATGCTCAAAGTCTACCCCTGTCTTTTCCCCTCCAAAGGTTACTACCCGAATGTCCACTTCTCCTTTCTTCTTCTTGTTTTTTCACAGCTCAATATGTACCATGTTATAGTTACCCTTCTTTTCCTCCCACTTTTTCAGCAAGTCTGGATAATCCTTGGTTACATGTTTGGGACTATAAAAGTATGCACATAGCACATGTGTCTTAGATCATAATCATGATACATGACCAATGTCACCACAATTGAAACATGTGGGGGGTCTGCCTCGTCCTCCACCATATCCTCATTTGCAACTATTCCCATTTCCACCTCGAGGTCCTCCTTGATATACACCTCTATCATCGGCACTGCACTCACAACCATTTTGTTCCTCTTCTACACAGAATTCATCCCGGGTATTATCTTGGATCATTTGGAGGGAGCGAAAACTACTAATATCATGGCCGAGGGATTTACAGAATTCACAGAAGGGGGTGTGATTCATTGCTTTATACTTTTGTAAGGTGGGGAAGTGGGGTGGAACATGGCCCCACTGATGGCATATTTCACACCATTTCCATTTTCCATATGGAAATGGAATCATCACGTCTATCGCCACATAATTTGGAAGGACCGAGCACTCATCCCATTGATGCCCCTCTTAACGGCATGCAGTGCACCACATGTGTTCATGAATGACTTAGACTTTGTCATACCTTGCAACTGTATTGTTAGGTTGGTAAGTTGTGACTGAACCTGTGTCAACCTGGCCGATGTTTATTCACCTCCAGGTGTGGCTTCTAAGTGCATCAAGATCTCGACTTCCTCAACTTGAGTCGTCAACATTTTTTGGGTGAGTGGGACTCAGATATGGGAGAGAAACCCCACAATGAACCATTCTTTATGTTGCACATCTTGGATCTAGAATGTCAGCATATCCAAAAATATTTTGAACCACTATTCATAATCCCATATCATCTCTCCTTCTTTCTGCTTGATTTCCTTGATTTCTTTAATGCATTGGGACTCTGACTTCAGCTTTTGAAATTCTCGAATCATATCATGTTTGATCTTGGCCAGGGACCTCGCATGTCCTGCTAGTGCAGTAGCCTTATACTTCATGTACCATGTTAAGGCCCGATCACTGAAATTAGTATCCAGTTGTGTGATCTTAGTCTTCTCATCTATAACTCTCTTTACAAACCAAATTGCTTGGCAAGTGAACCAATGTTGCTTGGCATCATCCTTACCCATTCCATGGAACAGGGGAAATATCAGTGTACTATCTTGATTGGCCATATTGGAACTGGAGTTAATTCCACTCTTCTGAGTATTATGTTTAGATCCTTCCACACCACTATCTCTTGGGGTAATTTATTTTTTACTTCACCTTCTCCTTCACTTGTGTCAACACTTCTTTCCTCCTCTTCTCTTTCCTCAACTTCAACCTCTTCACTATCTACTTTGTGTTCTCCTTGATTAAAAATGCTCAAGGGGGGTAGAACAAAGGGGGGTTAAGACCATATTCTCCTTAAATTTATTATGAGCAGACCCAAAGAGATATTTAGTTGCAGCCACGCAAGACTATCCTACATTATCAGTTCATATCCCCCACCATTAGGGGAGCCTCCATCTTCCTTCACTTTTGGAGCATCCACATTTTTCACCTTCTCTTCCTAATCTAACTACATACCACTAATGTGCGCTCATGCCTTCAGGTTGATACGCACACTGCCACTATGTGATTCATCTCCTAGTCTGATATGTGAACTGCCACCTTATGCAAAATCAATTTCTCCACTTAGCACGTGACTTCTTCGTGCACCTCTCAATTGGTTGCTCAGGGTACAGCCAAAATCCCATCTGATTAGAGCCCCACCATATTGTGCAACAAATTCTCTTCTTTTCTGTGCATAACCATGTGATGCTTCCTCTTCTGAGTCCACCAGTTCACCACAAATTTTCACCCATGCACCACACATGTGCACTCTTCCTCTTATCAAGGTTGAGGCATACCGCAACAACCAAAGGGTATGGGATGTGTCACCTAGCACCTCACTAACACTACTGTTACAACTACTATCTTCGAATCCAAGCCTGTTCACAAGCCTATCCTTGTTTGTGCTCCACTCTGGCACAACATCCTCTCCCACACCATGGCCTAGTGTGAGCTTCATCTTCATTCTAGGCTCGACACCTCTCTAGGAACCCTCAACTAAATATTATCTACTCTTCCGCTCAACTTTCTCCCTCATCTCAACTCTTCTTGTGTATCTTTTGGATATTTTTATCCTCTGCTCTTCTAGGTCCATTCCATTCCTCACCTCATCTCAACAACTTCTTGGATTCTCCTCACTGGACCCATGTTCTAGTTCTTTTTCCCCCACCTTTTCCAGAAACCCCTCCCAACGCTAGGGGGTTTACTCAGCTATCCTATCAAGACCCATGGTAATCATTCTTTTTTCTATGAACAACATATTGATCCAAAGGGGAATCTCTTATAACATTTTCTTTCTTGGACCTTCTTAAAATTTTCTTGCAGTTGCACTAAAATAATCACTATATTCTATAGCAAACTCAACAATGTAGTTTTCCTTCACTCGGGAAAACCAAAACTCAATAGCCTGAGTCCACTTGCTATCCATATCCTTTAAACTATCAATTTTGGCTTGATCCCATACTATTGGCTTCAATTATAACACAATCGAATTAACTCTCGCTTGTCTTATTAACCATTCATGCGGAAAACATGAAAATTATATGAAAAAGAGTTCATGCAAATCAGAGTAAAAATATCTACCTTTCTATTCTTTCGTGTTCACTCGCAATCCTTTCATATCTTGTAGGGAAAACTCATCATCCTTCACTTATATCTAGTCTTGAATATCCCCCTTAGGCATATTCCACCACATTTTTCTTCCCCACATCAATATCAACAAGACTCCAGGTCCCAACAGTGAAACCATTTGTTGGCAATATGCAGTGCCATTTTTTTAGTACACGCTTTCACGTGAACTAACCTTCTTAACACTGGGGGGTTTGAGACCCAAGGTTCATCTAGAGTGTGTCCAACAAAAAACCATAAGCATCGACATATCAATCCTCGACCAAGGTGGAGGAAGGTCTCACCTGAGATGTAGAGAGGATCATAGAAACAATAAGGTCTTGTGTCCAAGATGGAGGATCAAACATACCTAATAGTACTATAAATGGCATCCATGTAACTCATCTCTGATATTTTAATAGGGACTAAGAATTAAAACTATATATGTATAGGTGTTGTTAGCGCTAGAGATGTTCCTGACTATAAAAAGGAACTATTCCCATCACATCTGGAATTGATAATTTTGTTTGAGTAAAGAATCAAAATAGTTGGAATTGGAAAATCAACATTTATCTCAATTGTAGACTCATACACTATATCTCCTAGATTGAAGGCATGCATGTTCAATCTTCATATACTTAAGGTTTAAAATATGCAAGAAGAATAATCATAAAGATAGGAAGAAATGCTTCAATCAAATTATCTATAATTAACACCTCTCAAAGCATAATATTCATAAACTAGAAATTATATCTAATCATGAACTTAGATAATTGAATGAAACTTTATAGAAAATAGGCATTTACAGCAAAGCTTAGCCGCTCATGAATCTATAATCCATAAATCATTAATATAGGATACATCAATAATCATTTCATTCAACTGAGAAAGAAAAAATATACTAAGATACACCAGGAACACAATATGATACTGAAATTGTAGGATTTCTTCAATAAGGAAACATATTTACAGAGTCTTGCAAAAATATTTTACAATTGTTTTCCAAAACTCAGACTTCCAACCATGTTTTTTATTTTCAACCTTTTCTTTATAGATACAAAATTGAGTTCAAACGTATATCTGAGATCCATGTTTTGTGGATCTAGTCTCCTTTTTTTTAAATTATAACAACTAAATCATATTACAATTGGATTTCATTATTTGGAATATGAAATCTGATTTTCTATTCTAGACCGACATTTCAAGCAACATTAGTTGGCCATAGTTTGTCTAATTTTAGATTACAATAGAGACCTTTGAAAATACAAATTATAACTAAGGATTATTTTAAAACTATCTTCTTACGAAAGTTTAAAATTCACAAAATAACAAAATTGATGTCTTCAGTGAATTTGGTAGGGATTTTACATTTATTTAGGCAGGAAGAAGTTTTGATGGATGTATGCCAATTATTTCCCTTAACATATTCTTCTACCAAAATTCTTGATTCTTTTGATGAAGTCTTCTGCCATCTAAATTCCATGTGCATTATATGTCAAAATTTTCCTAGGAAAACCAAACCTGGCCAAGATATTCTCCTCGACAAATTTGATTATAACCTTTTTTGTAGTATTTCTGGTAGGAATGGCTTCTATCTATTTTGTTAAAAAAAATGTAGTTTTGATCATCCACTTATGTTTTCCATTAGAAGGAGGATGAATTTCGCTAATGAAATCCAAACCCCACTGCTGAAAAGGACCATCCACCACAGTATGTTTCAAAGTTAAGGACTTCAATTGGTGTTTCTCTGAAAAAATATGGCATTCAATACAATCCATGACCTTTGCAAAAACATCTGAGAATAATGTGGGCCAATAATACCCAGATCTAATAATTTTATAAGTAGAATATTTCCAATAGTGATGTCCTCCATAAGCTCCTATGTGCATTTCAGCCATAGTCCTTTGTTCTTCGTCTTCCTCCACGCTATTTAAAAAAATTCCTCCAGGATATTTCCAAAATAGAGATTGATTCATAATGCAGTATTGTACAGCTTTCAATTTCAAAGATCTTGCTTTCGCTTTGTTAAAATCAGGAGGAGATTGCAAATTCTGTAAACAATATACAATGTCCTTATACCATAATGAATCAAAAAACTTTGAGTGTACCTATAAATTATTTCCATCATTATGAGGAACACCATCAGCTGAATGATTGAAAATAAAATTTATCCCAAAGGCTTTACAATTTGACTCTGCCAACAATTTTTCCAAACCCTGTCCTTTCACCAGTTTTGTTGGTTTTATCTCTAAATCATATTCCAAAATCTTTGCAAACAATCTACCTCTTTTTCCATCACTTTCTGGTTGTGTTAAAATCTCCTTCACATTACTGCTAGGCACATAAGCAACCACTTTAGAATGCAGAATAGAAATTCTAAAAGATTTAAATATTTAACCAAAGCATATGCATGTTTTTCAATGATATTATAATTCAACTCTACATCTCTTAATGCCCTACTAAAAAATGCAATGGGTTGCTCAAATCCCTCATCATTTCGCTGCAACCGTATCGCAACAATAGTGTCTTTCAAGGTGAAAGAAAATGTTAGAAATTCTTTAGAATAATCAGGGTTGATTAACATCGGTGCTTCAGTAAGGGCCTGTTTTATAGTTTCAAAATATTTTCCAGCCTCCAAATTCCATTTTACCTCACAATATTTTATAAGCATAGCAGTTATTAATTTTACAAGCTCTGCAAAATTTGGAATCATCCTTCTTAAAAAATTGATCTTACCAAGGAAAGACTGAATTTATTTTTTTTTCCTTGGTATACTAATATTTTGAATAGATTCAACTCTAGTTGGATCAATCATTATACCCCTTGGAGATACAATGTGACCAAGGAGTTTCATATGTTATGGCAAAGTAAGACTTCTTAGGATTCAATGACAACCCATATTTCCTTCACTTGTTGAATGTTTACCTGAGATGTTGTAGGTGTTCTTCATCAAACTTGTAGAAGACAGTAATATCATCTAAATAGATAACAATAAAAAAAATTGTCTCTCATGTGAATTCAATGTCCATGGCCCTCTGAAAAGTTTCCCCTTCATTCATAAAACCAAAGGGAGTATTAACATACATGAATTTACCCCAGGGTGTAGTGAAAGTTTTTTTCTCCCTATCATCTTCATGTACCAATATCTGGTTGTATCCAAAGAATCCATCAATCATTGATATCCTCTGGGCCCCCACCACCCTTTGAAAAATATGTTCCATTTTGGGTAATGGATAATTATCTTTTAAAGAATAGATGTTTAGGTTTCTAAAGTCAACACAAAGTCTAATATCCCCAATATTCTTCCTCACATGTACCAAATTTGCAATCCACTCATAATATCTTAATGGCACAATGTTTTTTGCATATAATAACTTCTTCAATTCCTTCTCTATCACATGCAGCAATAAAGGATTCACATGTCTCAATTTATTCTTAAAAGGATTTTTATTCTTCTTAAGAGGAATTGTGTGTTATATGACATTAGTATCATAGGTTTTCAAGTCTTCATATGTCTAGGCAAAGACATCTGAAAATTATTTCATCAAGTCAACATATTTCTACCTCTAATCATCAACCAATGATTTTGACAACTTCACCAATTTAGAATCTGTTTCAGTCCCTATGTTGCAGCTGATAACTTTTTCTTCTAAATGCTGAATAGAAGGTTTTTATACACATCATTAATTTCAAACAATCCTTCTAATTGGACTAATCCTTTTAGGATGTGATTACTTTTTAGCTCAATAATATCATGATTTCCAATTGTATTCAAAAAACAATTATCATGTTGATTTTCCTCTCCATATTCATCTTGATCAATGAGTGCAACAGAAAAATCTTCTAAAGATTCTAAAAACTCTTCAATTCAAAATCATCATTAAAAACTTGTTGGTACTTAACATTATCTGGGATTGAAGTTCTATGTCTTATTTTTACTTTATACCTTATCTTGTGATGCACAAGAGTCTTGAAATTTCTAGTTGCTAATGCCAACGAGTCTGCCTGTTGATTAGAACTCCTAGGAAAAAATGTAATATTGGAATCCAAAAATAAATTCTCCACCAAATCCCATACTTCATTTCTATACTGCTTCAATCTTGATTTTTTGGTATGATAAACATTTTTGACTTGGTGAATAACCAACTCTAAATCACCAAAAACTGAAAAAATTTCAATTCCCATATCTTTGGCAACCCTTAATCCTAACAATAGAGCCTCGTACTCTGTGATATTATTGGTAGTTTCAAATTACAGCTTAAATGATAAAGAGACAACATACTTGGAAGGATCAATAATCATTATCCTAGCACCAGACCCCTCCGTGGAATATGAAACATCAAAAAACATTTTCCACACTGAATTTTCTATATTTTTATCATGTTTATCAATGATCTTATTATCACAATCTTCCAAACCTAGAGCATCATCATTATTTTTTTTTGGTCATATGTTTTCATACACTGGTTATGAAATCACTCGCATCATCATTCATTGTAGAATACATGACCCAAATCCTGATCAACTACCTAAATTGGCTGATTGGTTGGATCTTCATGACCACTAATTATATCAGCGAATTGAAATTCTGTATATAATATTTTATTCTCTCCACCAAAAATAGGAATAGTAGCATATGTACAATCCATCTGCATAGTGCCTCGTGGCTTCTTTTCCCATGATCTTTACAAAATCATGCCAAACTTAGGAGGAATATCAGCTACCACAATATCCATAACCATATTTTTCATAGGCAATTGAGCTAAGGAAACTACCAAATCTTTCACTACTCCCAAACACTTAACTCTTTTGGAATCAAAAGAGTATAAGTCATTATATGGATTTGTAATTTCCAGTCCCAATTCATCCATGAACACTTTTGGCATAAGATTGTGTGAAGCACCTGAATCTAAAAGGAAATTATGCAACAATTTATCATGCACCTTCAATGAAATATAAAATGGTGGAGAAGAATCATCATTACTTTCTTCAACATGAGGCCCAAACATAATAATAGGATTTTCTTCTTGTAAATTCACAGTATCTGAAATTGGAACTACAAAAGGTTTGGAATCTTTAAAATGTTGATTTTTCATTAACTCCATCAATGGAATAGGAATTTTAATCTTACTTATTTCATGCTCCAAATAGAAAATAAGGGATGATTCTCTAGATCCTTTAATTATGTAATGACATCTTTAACAACTTGTTGATATTGTGTGTGCCCTGTACTATTACTTGGCCCATGTTGAGCTAGATTACTAGCTTTCTTATTATGTGTTTGTGAATTCATCTTTACTCCATTCTACCTTGGTCTCAAATTATATTTTTTTTTAGGTTCATTTTGAAAAACTTTTCTTTGCTCCTCTTTTTCATGGAACTGATTTAAGATCTAAAATTATTCATAAGTATATGATGGACCATCATCAAACATATGAATTTTAGGATCATACTCAACATCATTAGCTTCTTTTTTTTCTTCAAATACATTTCCCTAAAGAGGAGGTTGAATTGTTTTTATCAATGTTGTTTCTTCTTTATCTATGTTCCCTCTTCAAAATTTGTGGAGAAAAGTTAGGTCTTATGAATTGATTGGGATTTATGTTCCCACCATCCTGAGTGGGTTTGTTTTATGTTGACTTTCCTTCCAATTCCAATATAGCTAACTTTGATGTCAGTGTTTTTAGCATCTTGGACATTTCTTCAATTTTTGGATCGGTTGTTGGCGCATTGGAAGAAAGAAGGAATGTCCTCCTTTTGTTTCTTTCTATCTTTATCAATTTTGACCTTAAGCCTTTCAGTTGCTAGGATATTTTCTTCAACTTCAATAGTGGCTTCCTACATAAGACTCAAAGTAGATTGGACATTTCTTCAATTTTTGGATCGGTTGTTGGCGTATTGGAAGAAGAAGGAACGTCCTCCTTTTGTTTCTTTCTATATCTATCAATTCTAAACTTAAGCCTTTCAGTTGCTGGGATATTTTCTTCAACTTCAATAGCGGCTTCCTACATAAGACACAAAGTAGAAGATCTCCTTTCTTTCAGAAGTAGAGAGAACTCAGCATCAAATATATTGGCAAAAGTAGTTTTGCAAAAGTTTCAGTAGGTTTGATCCCAGCTGGAATTTTATTATACATCTTATTGAATCTCTTGGTGAAATCAGATACATATTCAATGAGTCTGCCTATTGATTAGAACTCCTAGGAACAAATGTAATATTCGAATCCAAAAATAAATTCTCCACCAAATCCCATACTTCATTTCTATACTGCTTCAATCTTGATTTTTTGGTATGATAAACATTTTTGACTTGGTGAATAACCAACTCTGAATCACCAAAAACTAAAAACATTTCAATTCCCATATCTTTGGCAACCCTTAATCCTAACAGCAGAGCCTCGTACTCTGTGATATTATTGGTAGTTTCAAATTACAACTTAAATGATAAAGAGACAACATAGATGGAAGGATAAATAATCATTATCCCAGCACCAAACCCCTCCTTGGAATATGAAACATCAAAAAACATTTTCCACACTGAATTTTCTATATTTTTATCATGTTTATCAGTGATCTTATTATCACAATCTTCCAAACCTAGAGCATCATCATTATTTTTATTGGTCACATGTTTTCATACACTAGTTATGAAATCACTCGCATCATCATTCATTGTAGAATACATTACCCAAATCCTGATCAACTGCCTAAATTGGCTGATTGGTTGGATCTTCATGACCACTAATTATATCAACCAATTGAAATTCTCTATATAATATTTTATTCTCTCCACCAAAAATAGGAATAGTAGCATATTTACAAAATCATGCCAAACTTAGGAGGAATATCAGCTACCACAATATCCATAACCATACTTTTCATAGGCATTTGAACTAAGGAAACTACCAAATCTTTCACTACTCCCAAACACTTAACTCTTTTGGAATCAAAAGAGTATAAGTCATTATATGGATTTGTAATTTCCAGTCCCAATTCATCCATGAACACTTTTGGCATAAGATTGTGTGAAGCAACTGAATCTAAAAGGAAATTATGCAACAATTTATCATGCACCTTCAATGAAATATAAAATGGTGGAGAAGAATCATCATTACTTTCTTCAACATGAGGCCCAAACATAATAACAAGCTTTTCTTCTTGTAAATTCACAGTATCTAAAATTGGAACTGCAGAAGGTTTGGAATCTTTAAAATGTTGATTTTTCATTAACTCCATCAATGGAATAGGCATTTTAATCTTACTTATTTCATGCTCCAAATTGAAAATAAGGGATGAATTCTCTAGATCCTTTAATTATGTAATGACAGCTTTAACAACTTGTTGATATTGTGTGTGCCCTGTATTTTTACTTGTCCCATGTTGAGCTGGATTGCTAGCTTTCTTATTATGTGTTTGTGAATTCGTCTTTACACCATTCTACCTTGGTCTCAAATCATATTTTTTTTTAGGTTCATTTTGAAAAACTTCCCTTTGCTCCTCTTTTTCATGGAACTAATTTAATATCTAAAATTATTCATAGGTATATGATGGACCATCATCAAACATATGAATTTTAGGATCATCCTCAACATCATTAGCTTCTTTTTTTTCTTCAAATACAATTCCCTAAAGAGGAGGTTGAATTGTTTTTATCAATGTTGTTTCTTCTTTCTCTATGTTCCCTCTTCAAAATTTGTGGAGAAAAGTTAGGTCTTATGAATTGATTGGGATTTATGTTCCCACCATCCTGAGTGGGCTTGTTTTATGTTGACTTTCCTTCCAATTCCAATATAGCTAACTTTGATGTCAACGTTTTTAGCATCTTGGACATTTCTTCAATTTTTGGATCAGTTGTTGGCACATTGGAACAAGAAGGAACGTCCTCCTTTTGTTTCTTTCTATCTCTATCAATTCTGACCTTAAGCATTTCATTTGCTAGGATATTTTCTTCAACTTCAATAGCGGCTTCCTACATAAGACTCAAAGTAGAAGATCTCCTTTCTTTTATAAGTAGAGTGAACTCAGCATCAAATATATTGGCAAAAGTAATTTTGGAATAAGTTTCAGTAGGTTTGATCTTAGCTGGAATTTTATTATACATCTTATTGAATCTCTTGGTGAAATCAGATACATATTCATCTTTCTTCCTCCTCAGGGCCCCAAACTTAGTAATATAATATGTGTAATATTTTTATCTCCCCATTGTCTCACAAAAGTATCATATAATACGTCAATGTCTTCAATAGAATTTGTAGGAATACCTCTAAACCACTTCCTAACCTCTCCATCTAGGCTCTATACAAAAAATCTCATCCAAACATGAATGCTCTATGTTTAAATTATTTGCAAAATTGTAGAAAGATGCTAAGTATTCCTCAACAGTAACATCTCCCTCTCCATTGAATCTAGGAAAGTAATTCACGTAATCTCCAGTTAGAAAATCATTTAAGTTCTAAGGCAAAACCAAGGGTGCATATATAGCAACAATGATAGCATCCATCCTATTTACGCCCATTTTTTTTACATCTAGGATTTGAACTTTAGGAGGATATGGTGGGAGAGATGCATAGGATGAAGATGGTTGAGTATGGGATTCTTCGAACTTCAAAAAAATTTCTATGGCAAGAGGATTACTAAAAATATGTATTTTGGGTTTGACCTTTTTAGATACACTCAACTCAAGAATAGATGAAGATAAGATTTTTTTTATTTCCTCTTTTGTATATTTAGGAAAATCTTTGATGGATTGTCCTAGAAAAAGTGAGTCTTCATCATCTTCATCTTTAATAAGGTAAGAAAATGATTCCATTCTTCTACTATTTGTTATCCTAAATGAATAGCTATATGTTCTTCTATAGGAACAATCTCAGGTGGAACCTTCTCTGTGAATTTTTATAACGGAACTTTCTCATCAACTAGTTTTTATTTTGTCACGGAAATTGACTCTTTAGGAACATGGATTAGATTTTATTCAATAACAGGAACTGATTTTTTTGGTACATCTTTACTTTCATATGATGATGACTAACCTTGAATAGACTTTGATTTCCTCAATAATGTTTCTAGATCTAATACAGCTGGAACTACCTTGGGATCTAGATTTGTTCTGGTCACTCTCTTTACTGAATATGTAGATGATGTTGAAGCTTTATCAGGCTCATACTTTTGTCTTCTAACTTATTTTTTAGGAGTTATAACTTCTACAATGGAGTCGCCAAGTGAAAAATATGCAGTCAAAGTTTTGTTTCTAACTCTTATTCACCATCAAGAGCTAGCTCTATTCAATGATGTACACCTAGGGGAAAATGACTTTGTTCCTCTGTTTCCTGGAAATGGCGCCAAAATATGTTAGTTCTAGAGATATTCTTGACTATAAAAAGGAACTGTGACCAGCAAATCTATAATTGATCATTTTGTTTGAGTAAAGAATCAAAATAGTTGGGATTGGAAAATCAACACTTATCTCAATTGTAGACTCATACACTATATCTCATGGATTGAAGGCATACAGGCTCAATCTTCAGATAATTAGGTTTTAAATATGAAATAAGAATAACAAGAAAGACATAAAAAATATTCAATCACATCAACTATAATTAACACCTCTCAAAGTAGAATGTTCATAAACTAGAAATTCTTTCTAATCCTGAACTTAGATAATTGAATGAAACTTTACAGAAAATAGGCATTTATAGAAAATCTTGGTTTCTCATGAATCTATAATCCATAACTCATTAATATAGGCTATATCAATAATCATTTCATTCAATTGAGAAATAAGAGGATAAGAGGATACACAAGGAACACAATCTGATACTGAAATTTTAGGATATTTTCAATAAGGAAACATATGTACAAAGTCTTGCAAAAATATTTTACAGTTGTTTTCCAAAACCCAAACTTCCAACCCTGTTTTTTATTTTGAACCTTTGCTTTATAGATACAAAATTGAGTTCAAACGTATATCTAAGATCCAGGTTTTGTCGATCTAGTCTCCTTTTTTAGAAAAATATAACAACTAAATCAAATTACAATCGGATTTCATTATTTGGAATATGAAATCCGATTGTCAGCTTTAAACCTACATTTCGAGCAAAATTCGTCGGCCATAGCTTGTATAAGTTTAGAATACAATAGATACCTTTGAAAATAAATATTATAACTAAGGATTAGTCTAAAACTATCTGCTTACTTAAGTCTAAATTTCCCAAAATAACAAAATTGTTGTCTTTATTAAATTTGGTAGCGCTTTTACTTTTATTTAGGCAGGAAGCTACCAAAACTTTCGGAATTGATGGGTGTATTCCAATGCTTTCCCTAAACATAGTCTTCTACCAAAATTCTTGATTCTTTTGATGAAGTCTTCTACCATTTGAAATCCATGTGATACTCCTCTGCTAAATCTTGTCCATTGCATCCACTAACATCCTAAGACCTTATTTGTCCTGATTCCTATATTTTTCCTATAGCCATTTAACTCTCCATTATTTATTCCTTCTTTTTAGATTAATGTTTCCTTTATATACTTTCAGGGCCCATATACAAAGCTTGTTATGTTTACTAACCAGCTTATTTCTCCTTTTTTCAATCTTTTTATTCTGCTCTTTTAGCTTATCATTATCAAGTTTAAGTTGATCATTCATCCTTTTGAGTTTCTTTAATTTCCTTTGTATCTTCCTCGTATTTTCATTTTTGTCTTTATTATTGGGTCACAACAATGTAATAGGTTCATGCATTTCCATCTCCTCTTGTTAAGCTACACCTTTACTAGTTTTATTGTCCTCTGGCTCAGAATCCTCAATGTCAGAATATGGAAAATTTAAAACATTTTTACCTTGAATAGACTTAGACAGAATTTCATCTATAGTCATTTCATGCATTTCAATTATTTGATATTCAACCGGCTTCTAAGATCCATCATCTCCCATATCTAATGGTTGACTAGTATCTTCAATCTGACGAATATCTTCAAGCTGGGGAATGCTTTGGGGCTGAGGGAAACTCTGTTTCATCTTCTTCACTTTTTTATCTTTTCCTTTTTCAAGTCACCTGTAAATATTTTAGAAAACTTTGTATTCTTCTTTGATTTTGTAACTTTAGGATAAATTTCTTCTGAATCATCATCTATAACAAGAATTGTATATTTCTTCAAAGAAGGATAAAAAATTGGCTTTGCATTGAGTCTCAACTTGTTATTCAAGCGTGTAAATGTTCCTCTAAGCCTATATTTCTCTAGCGAGTTAGGTTTTACATCATGAGAAATTTTCTCCAACCCCCTTTTTGGAAATGTGTTGTAAGAAGTTTCCTCACAAGCTAGTTCTTGTTTTTCAAACACATTCATAAGAGTTTCTTTGATTCTCTTTGGTTTTGCATCAATTTCCTTCCTTTTTTGTCTGCTACAATCCTCTTTAATGGGTAAAACCCCTTGTTATGAAATGGATAACGTCACAAATTTTGTTGTAACCATTTCTTGGAACTCGAATTTCCTCATGGCACTCCCGATTACCCCTGTGAAAGTTTTACAATCTTGTTCTTGAGTAGACAATTGGATAATCTAGATTTTAGAATTTCTGGAAATTTCAACCTTTTCAACTTGAAATAAGCTTCATTTTTCTAGGGTTTTTGAGATTCAAATTTAAAAAAAGACTGAGATAGAAATTGCTTCCAAGGTATTTTGTTTTTGTTTAATTATTCATTGATTAATAGCTTAATCAAACCTTGATGGAATACATTATGCTTAATGACTTACACTACGCAGTTAATCCCAAAAATACTCATGAAATGGGTCATAGATTAATGACTTACACTACGCAGTTAATCCCAAAAATAATATCTTACATTATGCTTATTCATCTTATGACTGGATTGAACTCTAGATGAAATTTTTCTTAAAATCTTCAACAGGAAGAATGGCAATTTCATTATTCATCTCCAGAAAGATGAAATAAAAACCTCATATGATATAGAAGGATGATAGAAAACCTACCTTCGCAGGTAAGATATCGTTGAACCATTTTGAGCACCTTGTTCCATTCATCTTTAAGCCATCTCCTTTTAATGCCTTTTCCCCAACTTGGACTCTGATACTCGGGCTTCAAGAACAGATTCAAATTACAATACATGATAATATGGTTCTTGAACCAGTGCTCGCCATCTGTTGGTAGCTCTGTGGCCTGAGCATTGAATTCCTCTGTGACTCGGATTGTCAAATTTATTATTTTGACCTTGCATCCATCAAAACCATTCGTGAATGTTGTAGCCACTTCTTGAATATACCCCTAAATATTTTGGAAAAAGTGTAACCATCTTGCTTGTTGGAACTTGATATCATGCTCTAGATACGCCTCTAAATGTTTTGCACCTTTAGTTTCATGGCGCATTACATCACCTCCTTTAGTCATCGTTGGAAATGGTGACTCTTGTTATAAACTAGTTGTGTGATGCTTAGTGAAAATGACATGAGGCAAGGTTATTTTTGCAAGTAAGAAAAAGCGACAATATAGCTTCTTGATATTACGACCAACAAGTGAGGTGACCTCGGGAATGAGCAATAATTACAATGATTTAGTGGTACCATAAATGAATGTTCAACATGACACCCCTAACTCTTATGATAACCTAATAGACACATAACTTCATACTTCAAAAGAAACCTAAATGCATAATTAACTATGTTTCACATGGTATGCAACACACTTAGATTAATAATGACACGTGACCTTTTTTATTTTTTCCCGTCCAAGACTCTAATCCAAAACTTTTGGTAGTGTTTTTTCAATAGTATTATAATATTTTCTACCAAATTCAAACACTCAAGTAAATACCATGACAAACCATACTAAATAGTTGACTGAAGTTATTTCAAGGATAGGTTGACTTTTTAATAGAATTATGACTCTTTAAAGATAGTTTTTAAAAGACTTTGCCCAAAAAACTTTATAATACTAGCACAGACTGGACTCTGACCAAAACAGACTATTCTAGTAATTTGACAAACCAATTTGAATTTTAGCATTCAAATTTTAGGTGCTAACAGGTGCTACTCATTCATAACAAACATATGATATATCAGAACTACCATATCTTTATTATTGGATGTATTCCATCATATTAGAGATATACTTTGTGTTGAATAATTGAGATTAACAAACATAATTCTTCATCTCATTACTATATAAGCAGTGGGAATACAAAAGTATGTGCCTTGTGTTGAGCTTTAAGATTCAGACAAACAAAAGACACGAGAAACTTCTCCATACAACAAAAGGTTACAGTGGGCTAACTCATAGTTTTGGGACTGATGCATTCAAAAATTAGCCAGCCTATTTTCTAAGTTGAGAGCTCTCTTTAATATCTTTTTCTTCTAGGGAGCGCTATACTTCCATGTTCTTCTCCACTCACTTTTTTGATCTAATGGCCTCACACACTTCTGGTACCTTCCAGAGCTCCATGTAGGTTCTTTCCATTCTTTCATGCATCTCCTTAGGAACTCACATAGTCTGATGTGTGAATTATGGCATTCTTTCATGCATCTCCTTAGGCACTCCCAAAAATTTTGGATGAGCACACACAACTTTCGTTTGTCCGTGCATGTAAAACTAGACCCAAAACTTTGGGTGCCAACAAGAATTCATCTCCATATTACTCGCAGGAAAATGGGTAGGTAGAGGATATCAGTAAGTCTCTCAAAGCCATTCTCCATCATATTGTTAATGCGATTAAGTCTAACTAACACATCATTCTTTACTTTTCATTATGGTCCTATCAAAATGCGGTTAAGACTGCTATTGGATTTTCACCATTCCAACTCGTTCATGGATTGGAGGTAGTCTTATCAATTGAATGTGAAATACCTTCACTTAAGATCGTCATAGAGATTCTACCTAACTCTTTTGAGTTAGAAATGTTCCTTATTTCACTTAGTACATCTTGATGATCAACGTCATGATGCCTCCACTACAAATGAAGCACATAAGAAACGATCTAAGAGTCAATATGACAAGTCCATGCACCCAAGGATCTTATCTGAAGGTGACCTTGTTTTGGTCTATGAATAGAACAAAGCTGCCTTGGGCATAGGCAAGTTCAATCCATTGTGGCATGGCCCTTACTTTGTGAGACATTCCCTATGGAAAGGATCCTACGAGTTGGATGATTTTGAAGGGAATGTGCTTTTGAAGCCTAGAAATGGGCTCTATCTTAAGAAGTATTATAATTCTTGAGCATTTACACTTAGGAGCCCCCCTTGTAATTATTGTACATTATTGTATTTAGTTTTAGTGTAGATTTTTTTTACGTTAATGGTTCTTATGGTGCTTCTACTTGGTTGGAAGATGTCATGGGATTCTTTGGTTTTCATAGGGTTCGTCGATGGCGCTAGCCATCACACTCAGAACCTTGCTTCCGATGCTTGGGTAATTTATTCACCCATAGGCCAATTGGTCATTTCCAGAGGTGCTAGTCTGGGCCCATCCACTAATAATGTGGTCAAATACAGCATTTTTATTGAACTACTTTGTAATGCCATCAAGCATGGAATTTAGTCCTTATAAGTTCATTTGGATGCTCAATTGGTAGTGTCTCAACTAAATGGAAAATTTTGTATTTGTGACCCTATGATACACCATTGTTTCCTTTGGGTACATTTGTTGGAGTGTCATTTTGATAATATCACTTACGTTCATGTTCCAAGAATTTTCAATTCATTGTCCGATGCATTTGCTAACTATGTGTTAGATTGGAACTTATATTATTCACATAATAGAATCATAGGCACATTTTCATTAAGGAAAAAATATTTATTTGTATATATATCATCATCAATGTTCATTAAGTATAAAATGTGAATCATGTTACAAAATAGGCTTTTAGCCTTGATTTTCCATCTCTAAATATCGATAATACAAAAATCATAAATATCTCATCATCATGATCCTAAGGGACCAACCCTTCCAGCCGCGTCCATACCCACGCTTCCCACAAGCGAATTCTAAGCTTTGGTGAAGCGCTTATTTCACCAGATTGCCCTCTGCATGTCTTTCATAGTACACCATGGCTTTGGCTAGATGTTGAATTGATCTGCATCTCTCTGTGGTTTTTCATCTCGACCACGTCGACCATGCCAAGGAAAACCCTGGGACATCTCAGTCCCACATATGCATAATCAACAATCAAATCTGTATCTTGATTCACACCAAAAATGTTTACTTCTTAAATCATTTATAGATATAAAATATAAAAAATCAAATAATTATATATATATATATATATATATATATATTACCAATATCT
Organism: Picea mariana; assembly: GCA_032191745.1. NCBI lineage: Eukaryota > Viridiplantae > Streptophyta > Pinopsida > Pinales > Pinaceae > Picea > Picea mariana. The sequence continues at coordinate 84,366 of JASDQU010101554.1, read as the reverse complement.
TTGTAGGCACCATCAGGGGGAATGAAAATATCTCAATCGGTGTGATAATCTATCCCTCAATAGGGATAGTCCTTTGTTGCAACAACTTGGTATGACCACCAAGAAAAAAACGTGTCATCCCAGAGATCACCTAGTTGACCTCCTGCTTGCCTCGGTATTACCTCGGTCCATCTCTCCATCACTCCATATCATACATAATGAGGATATATATCCACCCAAGAGATCATCATAGGCACTCTATAAAAGAAAAAGGTGTGTAGGAGGCTTCCAAAGCTGAAATTATTCATTCTTCCTTGCTTGCATCTTGTCAATTGAGCCTTCATGCACATCAACAGTGAGGTTCTCTAGTCATATATAACAAGTCTCGAACATTTTACTACATAGAACATCATGGTTATTGAATCCTGATGTAATGATGTTGATCCTGCAATCCGAGCAATCGTCAAGACAATAATTTTGAGACTAAGGCTCTCCAATTTTTTTATTGGGAGTTGGCACCCAACTATTTCTATCTCAATCGAGCAATAAATAGAAATATATTCATCGATCATTAGACCAATGGATCATTTTCCTTTCAATTTCACTACATCACCTCGATGGGATATCCTTGTAAAAAAATATATATCCTTTGTCTTAATCTTAAAGGATTTCGCTTTAACCATAAAAGAATCAACATCGGGCTCCTAGTTATCAATTAGTGTTTCAAGAAATCTTCTTTGGGCCCTGATCTCATTGCATTGAAAGAATTTATAAAATTTTCACCATCGTAGGCCTTCTTGGGCCTCTGATTCATCCATGACTTCATTATCTACATATCCATGCTCCCTTTCCCTCCATTCAATCAACATCCTTCCAAAAATTCAAATTCTTGAGTTAGAATTTTTTATTTTTCATGTTTGTGCATATGTACGTGACTTGCAGTTAGGACAATCGCATACATACACAAATGTCACTAACATGGATTTCATACATCTATCCATATACACTACGCATGTCGAAGTAGGCTGCATACATGATCGTATAATCAAAAAAAAATATTAAAAACTCAAAAATTGACAAAACAAAACTTGATGAAAATGAAGAAGAGAGAATAGTCTCTTACCTAGTCCAAGTGGTTTTGAATTTTGAGCACTGTGCATCTCGTACGAACGGTTAAAATGTTCCAAATGCACTCCAAAAGGGTAAAAATCAAATGGTATTGTAAAAATTCATTTTGGCACCCATGCTGCATTTTTTCGGTAGGATCAAAAGCCCTGTTTCATCCCACCATGACTTTGCGTTGAAGCCTCATGTATTCTTATCATCTTGTTTTGGCTAATTACCCATGGAACTTCCAAAATATTGTTGTGTTGAGTTGTAATTGCATTACATATTGACCACTCATGGTTTTTGGGCCTAATGTCATCTTTAGCTTGTTGTTGTATAGCCATTTGTATATGCATTCTCAAACAATTGCAAGCCTATAAATACTAGCCTTTGCGGCTTGACACTCTTACCTGGAGGAAAATTCCCCCAACAATCCATATCCTACGCGCATTTCCTTTCATTGATCATAGGTATATTCCTTGTGCATGGAACTAGTTTTCTCACCCGCGATGCTCATTTCCTCCATTGTATTATAGCATTCTTTTATTCTTTTCAAGATTTATAATATGAAAAAGACAAAAAAATAAAAAAAAAATAAGGATGGGAATGAGTCTCATTTTTTATATGGCATCTACTTATGTCTCCCTTGAACAGAGAAAAATATTATGAGTCTTTAACTCACTATTGGGTTTAGTATGGCTTAAGGAGGAATTTTCCTCGTTCTTTATCATAATATCCTCTGGTTGGTTATTCTTCCAATCATATGGAGCGTTTTTTTATGCCTCCTATGTCGCAGATGTATCCTAGATTATATTCAATGTTTCCCAAGTCCCTTTTGTGTCGTGTTTATGTTCAAGGTAAGTCAACCTTTTTCGGCCACTCTACATAACTCTTGACTTTCCAAGTCATCATTCCCTCTTGTCAAGTACTTATTATTTTCGCAAGTATATTTGTATCTCACTCGGGCTAGTATAGAAGGTCCCCATTGACTTATTTTTGGGGGTTCTTCTCTTATCGACTATGACTCATTTCTCTGAGAGTATGACCTAGAGTTGCACCCTGGGCCTATTTAAATCGTTAATAGGTGACCTTGCACTCAATAGATAACAAACCATCATTGGTTGCTGACTAAGTTTTTTCACTTGTGTTCGACGTCAACAACCATTATCACACATAGGGATTTGTGAGGTACCTTGGTTTCCATTTTACCCCATTGGTGGATTCCTCATCTTTGTCAGTAGTCTTTATCATTGGCTACTATTCAGAGACTCTCTATCATGTGTGATTCCATCTTGTACAAGTTGCAGTCGTACCTTGATTTGGTCTTGTTATCGCACAGATTGTAGGTTTGTAAAATCCCAACCCAAACTACAAAAGTGGGACAATTGTGACAGTATCTACCCACTATCACCTTAGATATATACTCCCCTCACTTTAGTGATGATGAAAATCACTACAAGGGGGAAATATCGGTGACCTTAGGAGGATTGAGATGGAAAGTGAAGTGATGGAAGGTGAAATCCCTATAGTTCGAGTAAGGAAGTGGAAAGAGGCTTGGATAAGAGTCTCGTTGATAGGGTTAGGTTTCCAAAGTATAATATACCTGCAAAATATAGATATACATGCCCGATACAAAACAAAATATAGATATACAAGACAGATAATCAAAGGGACAAGGAATTGAAGCGTGTTGTCCTATATTTCAGCAGTAAACAAGTATATATTAGCAAGTAAATGATAAAAATGGCTGCAAAATATATCACCAAAATTCAAGTAAATGATGCAAGAGACTAAGCTAGCAATTACTAGTTTAACTCTAGTGAAATAGAACAAGACTTTAGTGAAAATAGAAGGTTTTTATATGATGTTATCAGCAATTTATTATGACATCCAATTGGTTGTAGAAAAAAATTTCTACAACAGACAAAATCCAACCACCAAAATCAGCAAGTAAACCACCCAAAAGATAGTCAATGTCTAGTAGTTTAATTATAGTAGCTTTCAAGAAACTTTCAATGGTGGAATAGTGAGTAAAGAAAGAGTTTGAATGAGTTTTGTTGCAGCCCTATTGGCTGTAGAATAAATTTATAACAACGGAAAGAAATATGTATCCAAGATAGATTCCCTAGGGGCTCAACCAAGCTAGTAGCATATAGAATTGAATCCACTTTAGACAAAAGAAATACCTCGACAAAATATGTTTTCCAATGCAATGATTTTGTTTCTCCAATGAAATTTCAGATTAGTGATTTAATCTATTGGGTAATGGAGTCTTGGTTGTAAGAGTTTGGATCCACTACTTCTCTATGGGTGTAAGCCTCCCCGAAGCAAGAGAATCCAACAAAGGTAAGTCTAGGAGGGTGTAAGACCTTTTACTCCTAGCAACCTTGTGAAAAATAAATTATCCAATAACAATTAAGATGAACTTGATGGAGGGTGTATGTGCTTATACTCCTCCAAGATTTTTAGACAAGAATAGCATGAAATAAGAAAAAAATACCAACAATATGCCTAAAATTCCTTACCAATTCCACAAGATATCAAGATAAAACCATAGATTACCAAGTAAATTCCAACCACATGCAAGAATAAGCCTCCATGAATGGTAGTGCACCACTTTATCTCCAAAATATACCAATAAGCATCCAAAATTTTGCACAAGAGAGAGATATAGATCAAAGTCCCAAAGAGGGTGAAAATTTCAGCCAAGTATGTCTTATTCTCAAGTGAGAATGTTGTGATAATGAAATGTAAAATGACCTTTATTTCTAGAAGATCATGTAATGTGAATTTGTCCACATCACGTTAGGGTAAAACACAATTATGGAGTCCGACCTCCTCTAATTTCCCCTGTAAAATTATAAATTGATTTTACACAAAGGAAAACGCTAAAAACAATGATGCCATACCCATAGAGGGTGACGTTTTAGCAAGTCCTTGGGTTGTTGAGGGATACATTGGGAATCCAAAAGCCATGTGTCACCATGTCAGGTCTCCTCCTCTCCATAAACCATTCCAATCCATCATCAAACCTCACCATCATCATCCAAACCCTATCCCCAAGGTGACATTAATACCAAAAGTGTGATGTATGGCCTCCAAAGTAAAATCGTTGTCAAGGTGAGGGGTAGGTGTCTTCCTTCAAGGTGTCTTCTCTTGCCTCCAAAGACAACATTCATCGTCTATAATCTCCCAAGGTGTGGTTCATGGCATCCAGTCTATAGGATTCTTTCCCTAATGAAGGCCCAAGCTAGGCTTGTTCCTTCCAAAACATCCACCAAGCAAGGTCCTGCAAAGAAAAATGAGTGTGCCCTCCAAATGTCTCAATTCAAATGCATCATGGAAAGTAAAATAAAATTTAATACAAGATCCTCCTAAACATGTGCATCAAAACTACCTTTTTGAATTAAACAAGTGCTCAAAGACCCTGTGCAACTTTCCAAGTTTAGGTATGGGAGGGTTGTCATGGTGACCTATTGGGTGAGTTATTCCTCAAGTCAAAGAGTGTTTCCTAGGTGGATCCTCTCTAAGTCATGAAAAGAAGGTGAAATGGATGGGGTAAAACGTTTGGGCATGGAGTTCATGACATACAAGGGTTTGTACTGTCTCATTTATGGGTGCCTTTGTAGAGGGTGTGTTGCACCTTCATTTTCAATGCATCATTTTTCCAAGCCCATTTATTGGCATTAATTAATTAAAGTAAAAAACAATTGGGTACTATAAGACATGGAGAGAAAAGAGTATTGCAAATTCACTTGAAGCTAGAGGTACACAGAGTGCCATATGGATGGAAAGAAAGGGACACTGCATAAGTGTACACACCTATATAATGTGAGTTTGATTTTGCAGGTCTTCAAATATTTTTAGGAGAATCATTTCATTGTTCTCAAGACCTCTTTGGAAGAGCATCTAGAAGGTTATAATTTGGATTTTATATTCTTCCAGCTACATTTTTCTCTAGGAATTCAACCCCTTCTTCCCATGAAATGAGGTACAATACCTTCTCGGTTCAGTACACCCGAAAATCCTGAAAGATGGGAGAATGAAAAGGATGAAGTGTGAAACATGACAAGTATGATCATGAATGGTATGATGACTAATCAATGATACCTCCAAGTAGAAAACTTGTCCCCAAGGGTGACCACTTACTAGGGCACAATTTCAACCACCAAGGTGAAACAAGGAAAATAGCATAATTTCCAAGAAGACATTATATAATTAAAAGTAGCTTTAAATGCAACATATTTAAATGGCTCAAGTATTAAATTGACACTTACTGCAATACACGACTTGTACCTCATGGAGAAAGACCCGTTGTCTACTAGAAACAAGTTGATATTGTGAATTTCGTCATGATGAATTAGAGAAGTACGATGGTGAAGCGGGTCTTCATCTGTGTAGGTGTACATCACAAGTCAATCCATCCCTCGACACTCCATGTTTGTAACCTCAGGGCCTCGAGAAACCATATCCTTAAGTATCCCTATAAATGGTAGATAATAGTGTTGGCATTATTGATTGTGTTTTTTCATTGATGGCAACATGATTCAAACATGTACAGTAAATAGAGAAAAAGGAAGATGATATTGGGGAAGAAGCAATTTGTGATCACTATTGATCATGATAGGATCAACAATGATCATATGTTCCTAAAGATCAAGAGAGGTAGAATGCATATAATCCATGTATAGAAGGAGTAATGAAGCACAAGGAATTAAGAGATCAAGAGGGTTAGCAACTGAAGATTGGCACATAAAAGAATGCACAAATAGTTAATAATATCTCAAGAGAAATAACAATGAACAGATCACAAATAAGAGCACTGAAACCCTTCAAGAATCGTAAGAAAAATCGGTTACAATCGAGAAATATGTCAACTGGCAATCAAAATCCCATATAAATCCAAACAACCGTCAAATCGAGGTGACGTCAGAGGTTTGGAAGTATTAAATCTGAACCGTCATATCTGGAGAAGTAGCATTATCGACAGTTGGATCAAGCCATAATTATAGATCGAGAAGGATTAAATAAGATCTGTCAAATTTAGTGGAGGAGATTCAAGTGAGCTCTCAACCATTGGATCAAGCAAGTCAACTACGGTGTTGACCACTTTGGCAAAAACGAGTCTGAATAATGTAAGAATACCCGAAGTTCGAAGCCTCGAAGTCACAAACTCTCATCGATCGTCGGATCAAAGGAAGAGCTAGGAAATCCCTCTAGCCATTGATCGACATAAAGTGGAAGGAAAAGGAGGTCATGTTTTGATCTTGACCGTTGGATAGTTTAGCTATGTGGAAAACATCTAAACCACGCACGCAGTGGTAAAGTGTTAAAAATTGACCTTTTTGGGTTCCCGACTACCATTTATCTCAATGAAAAATTAAATCGCAACCATCATATTTTGTCCAAGGGAAGGAATATTCATCCCAGTGTTGACCACTCTAGGATTAAAAGGAGTCCCAAACAGCTAAAACTCCCAAATCCACGAAGTACAAAAACCACAAGGTGAAAAGTCATGATCTAAGAGGGAGACATGTGGCAGAAGACAAACATGACACGTGGCCCAATTAGCCAGTGAAAAGTGTCAAGGTATTAGATATACAAAATTCATGAATAAAGGTGACATGTGGCATCCACTCATCCAGTGCCACATCAAAAATGATTTCGACACGCCACGTCACTCTGGGATTACTAACTTAGGGGATATCCAAGCTTCTTTTATCAGCTAATTGTCGAAGGCCAAAATCGTGAAGTAACATGAACCGTTGATCTACTTCGAGTTCATTCTTGAACATTGATTAAACGTAATGGAAGAATAGGGTAAGTGTGAATCACGAAGTAACGCTAATTGTTGATCTACTTCAGGAGCAATCTCGACCGTTGATCAAGCATAGTGGAAGGATAGATTAAGCATGAATCATGAAGTAATGCTAATCGTTGATCTAGTTCGGGAGCATTCTCAATCGTTCAATCGAGTACAGTGGAAGGATAGAATAAGGAGTACTAACAATTGATATAAATAAATTTCCCACTCTTGATGACCACTTCGGTAGGTCAAACTCTGAAAGAATACAAGGTTTGCAGAGTCCAATAATCTTGAATACCCAGAGATTCAGAGCTCCTTTTTTCCTAAGTCTATGGTCCTAGCTCTTGGTCATGTGAAGGTTCTTAAGAAACTCAAGGGATAATTTCAATAACTACACAGAAAAATGAGTTAATACTTTGGTTCTTAGTCGAAGGGAATATGAAAAATATGTCAATAGGGAGTACTTATATGTACTTCGACAAAGTTTACTTCGGGAAGTATTAATCTAATAAAATGAAAGAAGGTTGAAGTTTGGAGGACTTGGTTCTAGCATTGGTCTCGTGATATAGGAACAAGGGTGAAAGAAGAGGCACTAGGAACAACACTTAAATGGATAAGCCTGTGGTTTTGAGCCCACAGTCATTTGAACATTGGGTTGAAGAAAGCACCTTTTCATAATAAGATTTATGTGGGTTGGATTCCTCACATCTCAGTTGGATCTAAGATCAACAAGTTGGGCCTTTTATGAGGGTTGGATTCCTCATTTATCAGTTGGATCTAAGAACTACAAGTTGGGTCTTGTATTAGAGAGTTGGATCTCTCATATTCAGTTGAAGTTGAAGATATTAAAGGATTGATTTTATTTGTATTCATTCAAGTTAAATAAATAAAAGAAAGATATTTTTTCTGCTTCATACAGTTTGTGTTATACATGTTTATGAATAATTAATTGATCTTCATATATTGTATTCAGTTAATTTAGTTAATCTATGAAAGTGTGAAAAGTAGTCAAAAGTTCCAGACATTGATTCAACCCCCCCCCCCC
>JASDQU010101554.1:56738-76389 GCA_032191745.1 Picea mariana | reverse complement strand
GTGTCATTGTGTGTGGTATCAGAGCAAGGTTTCTTCAAAGAAAAAAAGTCTAATCATTGGAAGGAACATCCTACTAAACACACAAATGGATGAACAAATGTCTCTCTCCATAAATGAAGCTCCTTTATTTGATGGAACAGACTACTCTTCATGGAGGGAAAGAATGAAATTATATATCAAGTCAAGAGGACATGGTATTTGGGATGCATTAGTAACTAAATATTGGTACTCAACTACCTCAAAGAACAAATCCAAAACTGCAAAAGAAGCAAAGAAAAACAATTCAATAGCATTAATGGCAATCCAGATTGGACTATCAGACCAAGTCAAAGAAAAGATGGGACACTGGACCTCTGCTAAAATACTATGGCTCCAACTAGAGAATTCTTATCAAAATAAATAACAAACAAATAAATAGAGAATTCCAATCAGTTTATAGAACAAAACAAAGAAACAGAGAAATCTAATCAGATTAAATAACAAAACACGGAAGAGGATAATTCCATGAAAGAATTGATGCAAACCCCAATCATCAACATAGAAGACTACTACATCAAGGAATTGATGAATACCTCAATATTCACTAAATAAAAACTATTAGATTTTAAGACTAATGTTGTAGCTACATTTGAAGTGATAAGTATGAAACTAGGAAATGGTCTATATATTGAATTTACTAAGAATGTTCTTGACCAACTTGAATACACAGTTATATGCACTTTTGAAAAATTGGAGAAACTTAAAAATAAAGATATGTTGCTACTACAACAGTTAGATCAATCTAATATTGAAGAGCATGAACAAAATATTCATCTTGAAGACAAAGAAGAAGAGATCAATAGATTAAACATTGAAGTTGTTGATCTAACAAAAGAAATGAACGAGTTGAAAATGTATGACAAATTCAATAAATGTGCAAAAGAATTAGAAGAAACAAAATGATTGGTCAACACTCTAAAAAAACTCAACTTGAAGAAGCTAAGGAAAGAGAAGAAGCCTTGAAGATCCAGTTGACTAAAAAGGAAGAAACATGTCACATGTTGAAATTGGAAGTTATCAACCTCAAAATGAAGAATGAAAAGACAAAAATAATCGTCAAATTACAGAACAACTCAGATATCCTAGATAGGATCTGGAACAGTCAAAGACCAACTGATGACAAAACCGGTCTTCAATACAATAAGAAAGAATAAGGTGGAAAATGGAGCACCATTCAAAAACATGATAAAGGATCATACTGCTGAAAGGAAAAAGGTACAATCACAAACCAAAAACAAACCATGAACTTTGTCAAAGAAGGAAGCTATAAAAGTCAAAAACAAGAAACATATCAAAAGGAAAAATTCTCATGTCACAACAAACTCAAGTATGGAAACACTTTCAATGGTTATTGCTTTTCTTGTAATAACTTAGGTCGCAAAGCATTGGAATGAAAGAGTCCTGAAAAGAAAAATTCAGGAAGGTCCAATAACTTAATGAGATGTTGGAGATGCAATTATGTTGGCCACACAGCAAAGTTTTATCAAACAATAAGATGCTACAATTGTGATAGGTTTGGCCACAAATCCCAAAACTGCAGAAAATCAAGAAGTCAATCCATGAGAAATAATTCATATAAGTCAAGAAGAAAATATAATAAAGGTTGGAAGAAAATAAGAGATGAAAAATCTCAGTGGAAAAATTAGAAAAGAAAGATCCAACAAAAAAAATATCTCATAAAAAGGTATGGAGAAGAAAAACTGAAATAGAAAGCAAGAAAGACGATCTGGCACCTGAAAATGAAGAAATTAATAACAAGAAAATGATGGGTGAAGTTCCTAATAAGGAATGTGAAATTCATATATTTGAATATGAAATGGATCGAGCTCAAGAATGGAGAGTTCCTAAAGGAGAATATGACACAATAGCAGATCCTGATGATATCATGCAGATCAATATTCCATTAGCCAATGAAAGAAAAATGAAAAAAGAATAAGATGAAGAAACTTTTGGTGCACAAAACAGTGGTGATGATGATGAACTCTCAAAAGAAAATCAGTTTGTAGAAGTGTGTAATGAATAAAACAAATAATATCTAAAGAAGAAAGCAACAAAGGAGTTCAAAATATATAAATACATAGTATGAACAAAGTAAAGTTATTAAAGGTATCAAAGAACCGTAAACATCACTTGGAATCAAAGAACTAAAAGTGATAACATACTTTAACAATTGATTATAAATGGAAAATGATCAATTGATAATGGTTATTTGGTATCATTGTATATGATCAATAGGTATCAATTGGTGTCAATTGGTAATCTTGCAAAAATCAAAATGTCAAGAAGAAGAAGAAATAGATCAAGAAGATTAGTAAGATTCACACCCTTGTCCTTTATGACAAAGGAGAAGACAGTAAAACCCTATGAAACAATAAAAAGTGAAGGGGGTTATTTAATTTGGTCATCAAATGAGGAATTCATTGGATCAGGTTTAAAAGAATTAATCACTACAAAAATTGGTATAAACAAGACTATTTATTTTGAACATAAAATCCCAAGAAATTGAGATAACAGTTGGCACATTCACAGGGGGAGAAAAGCAGTAAAAATTTTAACTCTTTTTCATTAATGTCAAAGGGGGAGAAAAACAGTAAAACAAATTTTGTATCAATATTTGGTATAAGTAAAAGTTCAATCCTCCAACTTGAAAATGAGATCAATGATAGGGGAAGAAAAGTATTTTTTTTACAGATATGTTTCCCTCAATACCAAAGGGGGAGATCGTTCAAATTATTGATTGTTTGTTGTCATTGATGGAAACATCAGTCAAACATGTACATTAAATAGATAAAAAGGAATATCATCTTAGGGTAGAAGCAATTTTTGATCATGTTTTATCATGATAGGATCAACAATGATCATATGTTCCTAAAGATTAGGAGAGGTAGCATGCAGAGAATCCACGTACAAAAGGAGTAACGAAGCACAAGGAATTAAGAGATCGGGAGGGTTAGCAACTGAATATCGACGCATAAAATAATGCACAAATAGTTATTAAAAGCTCAAGATAAATAGTGATGAATATATCATAAATAATAGCACTAAAACAATTCAAGAATCATAAGGAAACTCTGTTACAATCGAAAAATATGTCAATCCTTGATCAAAATCCCATAGAAATCTCGACAATTGTCAGATCGAGGTGACATCATAGTTTGGGAAGGATTAAATATCAACCATCAGATATGGAGCAGTAGCATTATGGACAGTTGGATCAAGACGTAATTATAGATTGAGAGGTGTTAAATAAGAGCCGCCAGATTTCATGGAGGAGATTCAAGTGAGCTCTCAACCATTGGATCAAGCAAGTCAACTTCGGTGTTGACCACTCTGGAAAAAATGAGTCTGAATCATGTAAGAATACCCGAACTCTCGTCGATCATCAGATCAAAGGAAGATCTAGGAAATCATGTCGGTCGTTGATCGACATAAAGTGGAAGGACATGGAGGTCACGTTTTGATCTGGATCGTTGGATAGTTTAGCTACGTGGAAAACATCTAAAATACGCGTGCAATGGTAAAGTGTTAACAAGCCACCTAGTTGGGTTCACGGCTACCATTTATCTCAATGAAAAATTAAATCACAACCATCATATCAGTTAGATGCATTGATTAAAAGTGACTAAACAAGAATCGTCAGATCTCGTGGAGAACTTCGGGTGAGTTCTCAGGTCATTGGATCAAGTAGGAGATAGAAATATTTGTGACTTCAAATATTTTCCACTTCGGTGATTATGATAACTAAGTTTCAAAAGTTTCAAAATCACAAAGTAACGCTAGTCGTTGGATGAGGTGGTCATCTCCGGAATTGACCTACTCCGGTAATCAAAAGTTCAGAAAAACCAAGAATACCTAAATGTCGAAGTCTCGAAGTCATGAAATCCAAACAACCATAGTGTGTGGGAAGGAATAGTCATCCCAGTGTTGACCACTCTGGGATTACAAGGAGTCCCAAACAACTAAAACTCCTGAATCCATGAAGTACTAAAGCCACGAAGTGAAAATTCATGATCCATGAGGGAGCCAAGTGGCAGAAGACAAATATGACACGTGGCCCAATCAGTTGGTGACAAGTGTCAAGGTATTAGGTATACAAAAGTCACGAATCAAGGTGACACATGGAAGCCACGTCAACAGTGACGTCATCACGCCACGTCACTCCGGGATTACTAACTTTGTGGATATCCAAGATTATTTTATCAGCTAATCACCAAAGGCCGAAATCGCGAAGTAACATTAATCGTTGATCTACTTCGAGACCATTCTTGACCATTGATTAAACGTAATGGAAGGATAGATTAAGCGTGAATCATGAAGTAACGCTAACCGTTGATATACTTCGAGAGCATTCTTGACCATTGATCAAGCATAGTGGAAGGATAGAGTAAGCATGAATCACTAATTAATGCTAATCGTTGACCTACTTTGGGAGAATTCTCGATCGTTCAATCGAGTAGAGTGGAAGGATAGCGTAAGGAGTACTAACAACTAATCACAATACGTTTCCCACTCTTGATGATCACATCGATATGTCAAACTCCGGAAGAATACAAGGTTTGAAAAGCCCAATAATCCTGAATACTTGGAGAGTCGAAGATCCTTTTTGCCTAAGTCTATAGTCCCATCTCCTTGTCATGTGAAGGTTCTTAAGAAACTCAAGGGCCAAGTTCAATAACTACACGAAAAAAATGATTTAAGTCTTTGGTTCTTAGCCGAAGGGTATATGACAAATATGTCAACATGGAGTGTTTATATGGACTTCGACAAAGTTTACTTCGGGAAGTATTACTCTAATAAAATGAAAGAAGGCCAGAGTCTGAAGGACTTGGTTCCATCACTGGTCTCATGATAGAGGAACAAGGGTGAAATAATAGGCTCTAGGAACAACTCTTAAATGGATAATCCTGTGGTTTTCATCCCATGGTCATTTGAACACTGGGTTGAAGAAAGCACCTTTGCATAATATGATTTATGTAAAACAATTAAAGGCCTATAATTTGACAAGGTTAACACCATATCAGTATAGAGAGTCAGTAAAAGCTTGAATATGGTATGTTGAAGAACTAGGGACGCAGTAGAAGCATGGGAACGATATAAGGAGTCGATCCATACCTGTGATCAACTCATGTGGACAAAATTCGAATCAATATCAGTCTTCTAATTAATTGATAAACTTACACAATAAATTAATGAATAATAAGATTATTTATGTTAAAATTAAATGAAGAGGTGCAATGGTTCATGTCAAAACACATGATGGTTCAATCTTATAGCTATTGAAATACTATATAAACCAGAAATGGTGGTGAATCTCAGTGTCTTGGTGGATATATATAATAATAATAATAATCTATTTTTAAGGTCACGGCCAAGCCAGCACACCAAATTGGTGTATGAGACCCCCTTGTTTGTGGGACAAGGGACCCCCCTCCACCCAGCGATTTGACTGGTAAAGTCTGCGAAGGTATACATACCCTACCCCCCTCTGGATTTGACCTTGTGACCTCTTAAGAGGAAACACGTGTTCTTAACCATTAGGCCCACTCAGGCTGTATATATATATATCTATATAAAGGTTTGAATGAAAGTTCATTCTATCAGGTTGGTGCCTGTTTACAAGCCGAGTCTTGTTATGAGGGTTGGATTCTTCACATCTCAATTGGATCTGAGATCAACAAGTTGGGTCTTGTTATGAGGGTTGGATTCTTCATTTCTCAATTGGATCTTAGAAATACAAGTTGGGTATTATATCAGAGAGTTGGATCTCTCATATTCAGTTGAAGTTGAAGATATTAAAGGATTGATTTTATTTGTATTCATTCAAGTTAAATAAATAAAAGAAAGATATTCTATCTACTTCATACAGTTTTTTTTATACATGTTTATGAATAATTAATTGAGTTGCATATATATTATTCAGTTAATTTAGTTAATCTATGAAAGCGTGAAAATCAGTCAAAAGTTCCATAAATTGATTCACACCCCCCCCCCTTCTCAATGTCAGTGTGTGTTTCAACAAATAGTTCCTTTCAATCTCTTTTTTTTGTGTTCTTCCAAATATTTAGCTTTTTGCTACTCCTTTTGTTGGATAATGGAGGATTCCTTAATTCCTTCCTTCCAGCTGATCTCTTCCTACCAACTTCAACACATCTTGCTCTGGGATAGGGATCTAGAGACATTTTTAGTAACTTGGGGCTTGCAGCCATCAATGGCAGGTTCCCTTGCTATTGACAATGGGAATACATCAATGTCCATTGATTAGTAGATTCTACCAGGTGTTTGACATCAACTCCTTTATTCACACTTGTTAGATTGTACTAGGTACCTTGATGCCCATTATCATTATCGGTGGGTTGTCTTGTATTTATTAACAGTATAAATTAATGATCGGTAATCAAACAGTGTCTCACTGTGTTTGAATTCAACACATCTATTTGCATAGTGTAGACTCATACCACGGTGGGTTGTTTTGAGAACCTCAGAGCAAGTATGAGCATCACATATTATGTGATCCTACCTGATTTGTATTGATTGTACCACATTCTTTGACATCAATACTTGCAGAGGATCAGTTTGTTCACTCCATTGACTCCGGATATCCTCGTTTTTATTCTAATACATAGCTCCATTGTGTATAAATTCGTGGTTATGATATACACATCAGTTATGCTTTCATTACTCATGAATCCACTATTGGATTACTGAGAGGGGGGGTGAATCAGTAATAAGGAAATAATCATTTTTAACCACAAAATGAAAGTGTTATATCAATGTAGCATTATTATCCAATATTTTCAAAGTAAATAAACAATGAACAAATGAACAATCATACACATACATAGTACACCAATGTTTTTACGTGGAAACCCAAAGCGGGAGAAAACCACGGAATGATTTTTCTTATATGTCTTGAAGAATTACATTCATTGGAAGCACCAACTTCCTTTGTTTTCCAGCTGCAAATGGAAGGAGGCTCCAACCCCCTAGTTTCTCAGGATACAACCTGAGGGAAGCTCCAACTCCCCAATTCTCTTGCTACAACCAGAAGGAGGCTACAACCCCCTAATTTCTCCGGATACAACCGAAAGGTGGCTACAACCACCTATCCTTGCCCCGTCCAACCTCCCTGACATAGAAGTAGAATAATGGAACCACTGTCACACTATAACTGTGAGATATATTGCTATAAACCTGTACCAATCAACCTGCACCAAACAAACTATACCAATAACCTGAACCATGCATCAACCATGCATCAACCTGTACCTCAACCTGTAATCAACCTGTACCATAAACAAGTGCATCAACCATGCACCAACCTATACCAAACAACATGTAATCAACCTGTACCATAAACAAGTGCATAAACCATGAATCAACCTATACCAAAAATGTATCAACTACTCATCAACTATGACTCCTCAAGATGTACCAACACCATCAACTATACACCTCATGTATGTGTCAACTCATCAACTACTTGTCTCAACCATGTACCCAACATGTACCTCAACCAAAATCCATCATCAATTTCATCATCCAAATCTGATTTGTAACTCTGTAATAGACCTAGTGTATAATATCACATACCTGCAAACCTTTATTAACTTTAACAACAAGAGACTAGCATTTTCATCAAACTTTACTTTAGTCTCACATGACTAATTTTGGATTAGTCAAAACCCCTAACTTGCAATAATCATAACTATGTACCTGTAATGAATTAAGATCTGAAAATGGTATACAATGTTCTTCAGTGTATTTTATTTAATTCCTCCAGACTTCACTACTTGGAACCTCTCATAAAAGGAGTTATAGCAAAAATGGCATACCTTGTTGAATTTTGTCTTATTCTAGAGAGAACTTCTAGAGTGTGCCCCGCACGGAATTTTTTTTGTATGGATCTGAAAAATGGTACACATAATACTACGGACTATACTATAACCAATACATGTGGTCTTACTAAATTTGGATCTGTTATGAATAGGTTATGACGTTTTTACCTGAAACACCTGTTTGAGACTAGTTTCAGGACTAGCCACAAACCCTATTTTCCACGACATGTAACTCCAAAAATACAATGAAACACGAGCTGAAATTGTTATCACTGATACTTGGATATGTTTCCTCAATGTCCTCCCAATTTAATGGTATGAATCATTCTATTAAAAAAGTTATTGCGAAAATGGTGAGATTACCTATAAATAACATACCTAAGAAAGCATCATCAAAAGAATTTATCCTCCATTGAATTTTGGCCTTCTTTACTTCACCTTCCATCTAAAATTCGGCTTATATATCCTTTGGTTACCTCAGTCACTTGTAGATATTCAATATGCTCAAGTGTAATTAAAATTAGAGAGTCTTGCCTCTTATTTATACTTTCATGTAGCTTCCTTAAGGGGTTACCTTTTAACCATCTTAACCCACTTTCCTTATTTTAGGGTTAACCCACTTCTAACCACTTGTCAACTTAGTAATTTCTCCATTAAATTTATTATTTAAATAATTTCTTTTGTATTCACTTTGACTTATAGTACACTCATCACTTCACTTTATTATTTACCTTCTAAAATCTCTTAAACCACTTTGACTACTTTGACCTTTTGGGGCTTCTAGATGATTCATCAGGGTTCTCCAACTTCACATGGACATAACTCTCTAACCGTGAGGAGTTATGTGACGTTCCACATACCACTAGAAATTTCATGACATGTACTATCCATATAGAATATTCTTACCTACAAATATATCAAAATTCATACCATTATCCATCAAGCAAACTTGGGTCCATTACCCAAACCTTTCTCCAACTTCACATGGCCATAACTCTCTAACCGTGAGGAGTTATGTGACGTTCCACATACAACTGGAAATGGAATGAAATTTACTATCCATATGGAATAGTATTACCTGAAAATATATCAAAACTCATACCATTATCCATCAAACAAACTTGGTTCCATTACTCTAACCATTGTGCTACCGAAATTCTCTACTGGAGTTTCTTCAAGGGTTGACTTCAATGAAAACCAACCCAATTAATCAACATCCACAATGTAATTGATTTGGAATCCATGCTTACATCACTTATGAACATGAGAATTCCTGACTTGGGAAGAGAGTATCTTATGTGTTTTTGTTGTAGGTACTATTCTAAAATTGGTCTTCAACTACTCCTACCGAGACCCCTCCATAATCTCATGATTATTTTGTAATGTATTCCATCCATCATTTTCTCTTCTGACCTCACACATTAGGGTGAATTTTTTATAGCGTCATTTGACACCACATATGATTATGATGACTCATTGGCCTCAGCTACATCCATTTCCCTACTTGCAGGACCTTTTCCCCCTTTTCCTCCTCAAAGATACTTTAAAAAACCCCATTTTGGTTGATTTACATGATTATCCTTAAAGAATCTCGCGTGCATATGCTTTTTTCTAGTCAGAAATCCACATACATGTTAATTTGGCTCAAAAAATAATAAATCCTAACTTTTCAGGTGGAGTTGACTGGTTACTCGGGCTCTTGACCTCCTGTATCTCATCCATAACTACTCCAACTCTCAAAAAGGAGTATAAATTAGATCCTTGGGGTGGAGAAAAAACAAAACAGATAAATGCATCATTATGTTATTGATTTTAGTTCAGTCCTACAAATCCCCTTTTCCCCTTGCATCTAAGATTGTCCCTTCCATCTGGAAACCCTTATTTTCAAAAATTGTGTTCTCCCTATCATTTCAGGAATAAATCATTTTCCTTCCTTGGACCTGTTTGAGCACAAAGTATTTGAGGTATTGTTAACCACCTCTGGCCTTAGGTGGAAGAAAATGGAGCCTAGTTTCGGGACTATGCCAAAATAGTTATAAGTTGTAGCCAACTTTTATGTTATTGATAATAATAAAATTCTCGTTCTCGTCCAATTTCATATGTTGATTCATGTTTTTAGTATATGTCATATCTCTTAATTTGAATCCATTATGAAAGTTGTAATGATCATGCTTTAGTTGATTATCATATAACTACCTATTTGTAGTTGCTCATCCTTTTGTGACGTGATATCGACATCAAATGTCGAAATCTAAGTTTTGTCTCTTCTCTTTTCCTTGAAATTTAGTTATTGTAAAGTAGTGTTTCTTAATTGGTTTCTTGATTTGAGTCTGAGAGTGGTATTTTAGGGTATCTCTTCGTTGTGTCCTTCACCCATAGCCTAAGGTCATTTATTTCCATAACACTAAGGGCCAGATTATATTCACCTATGTTGTTACATGATTCCCATCAACTATTGACAAATTATCATATCTATCAAGTCTATTCCAGTGGAGAGAAAAAGTTATGTTTTCCTTTGCAACAAATAAGTATTAAACAACCTATAAAACAATAGGGGTATACTTTATTCTAGAATATGTCCCTAATTCTATCAAAGGACATAACTTTGTCCTAACTTCCACCAACTACTACACTAGATGGGAAAAATCCATACCGACAAAGAGGGATGCAACTAAAGTGGTAGTTAACTTTCTTCTCATAAACATAATTCTTAGTTTGGAACTACTTCTATTTGGATTATTGATAATGCACTTGCATTCAAATTAGTTTATTTAATAGAATTTTCCCTTTAAAATGATATTGTCCTTAAATATTCATCTAACTATTATCCACAAGGAAACAATAATTAAAAATACCATTGTTGATCATCACATGAATTGGCACAATTCTCACCTCTTTATGGGATAACAGGGTCACTCCTAAAATCACCCTAGGAAAATCGCCTTACTTCTTGGTTTATGGGAAAGAAACAATCCCCCCCATTAACTTGTTATTACCTTCCAATTGTTCCAAAGTGGATTTAATGAGAAGATTCATAATCCAACAATTTGTAACAAAAGCATTAATTAGTTCTCAGAAATACCACAATTGACCATGAAAAGTAAGCATACAACCAATACAATAGTATCCAATTGTTGAAGGAAATTTTCAAGTGAATTAGGCCACCTTTAGATGAGTGTATGCAACAAATTAAAGTAGATTTTGTTGTTTGTAACAAATTTTTATAACAACAGCAACTAATTTAGTGAGTTTTCTAGAGTTAGAGTTAGTATAGTTAGTAGAATGCTTGAGAGTTTTGAGAGAGAGGTTTTATCAATCAATTCACCACAATAGTTTCTTCAAGATTACTGCCTTTCTAGGGTTATGGAGTCTCAAATGCATCTAATCTTGAAGTTAGATCTACTTGAAACCAAGAAGTGGCATCTAAACCCTAAGGTGCAAGAACATTTGGGACTTAGGCTTTAGATATTAAGGAGAAGGACGTCTAGGGTGAAAGACCATTTGGGCCCTAGAAATCATTCCTCCCTTCTTGTAGCTTCAACTAGGTCAAAGATCAAATGTCTTGGGATAAAATCCTAAAGTTAGGTCTTTACGGTTCTAACCCTAACAAGGACAATCAACTAATTTTAGATAAATAAGACCTTGTGAGGGGAAGAAGCACTTATGTTCCTCTCTTAGGGATTCAAATAACAATACTTCTTGCAAAAAATAGCAATTTCACCATAAACATAAATGGAATAAATAATAATTTCATAAATTTACTTGCTTCATCCAAGAAACCAAGATAATTCAACCATAATTGTAGAAATATCCATCCAAAATTATCCAACCATACACAAAATATCCTTTCCAAGCATAGTGCATGAGAGAGAGAGAGTAGTTACCTCAAAAGGATGAAAATTCCAGAAGTAGCACCTCATAATGGTGAGGTAATGATGATGATAAAATGAAAGTGAGTGTTAGCCTTTTTATATGAGGTTACCCTCACATATTTGTCCACATAACATAACAAATATTCAACTTAAATGGGGTCAACCCCTCATTTAACCTTTATAAATTCTAAAAGTGCAAGAATAAATCATAATGAGTCACACGTGTGAGACGTCAATCCCTCTTGGGAAATAAAGAGGCCTCCAAAGTCCATGTGGCATCAATCTAGAGAAGTGTGTGAGCAAGTGATGTCTCTCCTCACCAAATGGCATGTCATGCATCATAAGTACCCCAAGAAGTCGCAAAATCCTAGCTACATCATACCCTAGAAGGTGACATCATCACCAAAGTAGGGATAGCATCCAAGATCCAAGCATTGCGTCTAGGTCCTAGGGAGTTGCATCTCGTCTCTGACATGTCTCTAATTTTCTACTACTATAATGTCCCTGATCCTGGTGAAAAATAATCTTTGGTGTACTATGTCCAACCTATGGGATTCCATCCCATATGTGATCCATCATTACTGAATCTACTCCTACCAAGCCCATATATCTATTTTTTAGCGTTCCAAGTGTGTGAGAGTCGATGTCTAAGGGTGGTGAGTCACTGCATGACCCACTGCTCTCCATTAAACATGCCAAATTCTTGCAATAAAGGCACAACATCCTGGGTACAATCCCAGGATGTCCCTCAAATAACCATGTCAGGTCCATTCAAGAAAATTCAAAGCATAAAACATGGTTAGCCAAAGTTCATAAGAAACATTAGTCCTTAAAGCATGCAAAGTAAGTTGTAACTTAAGATATAAGCCATGTAAGACAATTCACCTTAGTATACCCTTCAAGCATCACACCAGCCCATGACTCCATGTGATTTTCCAAGTCTAAATATGGGAGGGCCTTCATCCAACCCTATTAGGTGTGCCACCTAGACAGAAAATAAAATAACCAAGGTAGAGGGATAGGTCCCAAGGGAAGTCGTAAATAAAGAAACCCTTCAATAGTAAGTGTGAAGGTGATATGGTTTTAGGGATTACTTCATGGATTATGGTGTCATTCAATCCATTTCTATGAGCGCCTTTGTGGAGGGTGTGCTTTCTCTTGAGTTAGCTCATTCTTAGGCATTATTTTTTCCAATCCCCCTTTATCAACCATCTTACTAGTCCATTTTATCATATTTGTAAGTACCCTTTTATAAGGTTTCAAGTTATAGCATTACTATTTTGGGACCGAGGTGAGCACTAAAGAGGTAGAGCTCAGGTTTGGACTAGATTTTGTTAGTCCTTTGTTATCATTCCTTTCTTTCTTTAGAATCATTTTCTTATTTTTTTAGTAGCAGTTTCAATCAACCTTTGGGCCTTCATCCCCTCTTCTCGGGAGAGAATGGATCATGAACCATTATTGAAGTTTAGAACACTATGAGAGGCTCCAGGATGGAAAGTGTTAAGTACGGTGGGGAAAGGAATGTTACCCTTGTGAGGACCCCCTAGTAGTACCACTTTTCCTTGGGCGGTGAACATGGGACTAGAATATAGAAGCTGAACACCAAGGGGAAACAAGAAAACTGATACAATTTCCCATACCAGTGATCCATTATCCAACTTTAACCAAAGATCCTCATCCACATGTCTGACAAATTAAGCACAACACTTTGCATGAAAGAAGGACTAACATACCTCATGGTGACGATGTCTTACCATCTCCCATACTCTGGGTTGCTTGGATGTGATGAGCTTTGGTTGACTTGTAGCTATAAAGGTGAANTTTGTGGACATGTTGGTCATCATCATGGTCGAGATGATATCCTCCATTGCGGGCCATGAGACGTGATATCCTCTAGTTACACCTAGGCATGGGGGGTAACAGGGCCAAATGACATCAATATAAGGGAAACCACTTTAAGTTGGAACAATTATGGCTTGGCCCATTTCAAGTTGTCAAGATGGTAGGAAAAAATACTTACTTTCATTAAAACTTGTAGGGTACTTTGCTCCCTCTAATTATAAATGGCCTGCACTTAATGCTACTTTTTCTATCCCATTTAAAGGGAAAGCTTGTATATAGTTAGAGTTGGACTTTAAATTTGCCCTACTATTAATTCAAAAAATTAATTAGGTTTTCTATAATAAATAAAATTATGAGATAGAAGTATTTTACAAATATTACTTGCATTAAGAACTTTGTTAATTAAATTAACTAGTTGATAAATGTGATAGCATTATTCCTCACTTTGTTATTAAAAAACATTATCAACAATATTTATATCATGCTTACCCAAAGCTAGTTAAACCTCATATAATAGATAATAAATAAGAGATAATGAGTGTTTACAAGAATTACTTGCACTAAAAACTTTTTCAATATAAAAGCTAGCTTATATGTGTGATATTGTCCTCCATAACTTTAGTACTATGAAACACAAATGATATTGATAACATGCTTTCCCTAAAGCTAATTGAGCTTTGTAAAAAATATAATTATTGTGAGAAAAATCTGGTTTACAAGGAATTACTTGCAGTAAAATGTCTATTACTCTGAAAACTAGTGTATCTCACTTTGTTATTAAACATCATTGATGATGTCGATATCATGTTTTCCCTAGATCTAATTGGGTTTTGTATGATGTTAGATAATAATTATGAGAAGGAAGTTTATGAGGCATTACTTTCCATAAATCTTTGTTAATTTTGGAAGCTATCTCATAAATGTGAAAGCATATTCCCTCACTCTATTAAATATCATCGAAGATATCACGTCCACCCTAAAACTAATTAGATTTTGTATAATAGATAACAATTGTGACATGAAGGTGGTTGATGATGCATTACTTGCACTAAAACCTTTATCAATATGAAAGTGCACATACATAAATGTGATAAAATCTTCCCTCACTATGTTATTATTTAGAAACATCACCAATGATATCAATATCAAGATATTTCAGTTTAAAGATTAATTGCGTAGAGTATTAGTCATTAATCATGATTCATTGATGCAAACAAGGGTCAGGAAGTAGGATTGAAGCTAGTAAAATGAAGCATACAAGATCAATCATCACTTTTGTGACTTGGACTCAATAACTAAGACTTCCCTGAAAGGCATCCCATCACAAGAATTATCTAGCTCAAACACATTTAATCATGATAATGATGCCAACCTAGGTTGCTACACCATTTGCAAAACCTTTGTGATTATTGTGCCTTATGAACTATTCATTCAAAGATCTGTATTATTACTTTCCTTATGATATCAAGATCATACTTTCCCTAAAGCTAATTGGGTCTGTTTCCATTCAAATATTCACCCAAGATGTCAAAGTCATAATTCAGAAGGTGAATCCCTAAGGGAAACTTAGAGGAGTTATCCAATGTCACCTTAACAACCCTCTCCCACTCTTTAGGTTGGATTTTCTCCAACTTGAGGGAATCCCAAAGGTGGTCTAAGTCTAGCAAAAGGTTATGAACAAAGTGGTTACTAAGACTTAGGATAGATATGTTGTTTATATGGGTAAATATTGTAAGAAATTACATATATGTATATAGAAGATAAGTCTAATGGAGATAATTCACTAGAGGTAATTTTCTTAACCTTATAAGAAATTTGGATTATGATATTTCTAAATGTAAATTCCATATTTATAAAACATAAAATAAAATATTTCTTTTTCATTTTTAAGTAGTTGGAAAGAAAGATTAGTGCCTAAACATCATTGAGATTATAGGGTCTATGAGGCAAGGCCATATGAGCTTCTTTCTCTTGAAAATATGGATTTTATGGTGAAAAACATCTTGCTACAACCACCTATTACTTGTTGTTTACAAACACGGGATTAAGAATATCTAGGTCCTAATGATGGAACATTCATCAAGTATGCAATAGGAGGGTGTCTATAATTGAAAGAAGGTAAATTACAACAAATTATAACCACAAAATTTCACTTTAATTCAATAATTCCAGTCATCAATAACACGTAATTCTCAAGAGGAAATCAACCATCCACAAATTCACTTAAACTAGGAACAACAATATCTAGAGCAAGCTCCCATTGATAAAATTTAAGAGATGAGAATTCTAACCTTTGTATTCAGAAAACTAGTTCCAATTACAAAAGCCTTAAGCTCGAAGCAAGCTATAATACTATGCAAAACAATAGTCTAATGTGTCTCCACAAAATTTCAACAACCATTACATATGGAGGAGCCTCTATTATATAGATCCAGGTGGATATTGGTGGCCACCCACCTATTCCAACTAGCTCCTCTTGACAGTTGTTAGTTCAGCACGTTTTTTTGTAATTATTTTTAATTGTGGGTTCCACAGTTTCAGGTATGTATGAATCCCTACATAGCTTCTAGGTGAGTATTGGTGGCCTCCCACCTAATCCAACTGGTTTATTTTGGAAGTTTTCATACCAGTGTATCTTTTTGTACTTCCAGGTCCGTTTTGGGGACCTAAACAATGTTTTTTAGGCCTTCCACAGTCAAACTATAAATGGATTCAGATTTTGACAACACAATGTGTATTTCTCGAAAATACCTTTCCAATGAGCTATCACGCGCCTAAAACGGAGGTCGTATGCAAAAGTTACGACCTCGGGAAGTTGAGGTACCAACTTACCCATCAGGGCCCACATAACTTTTGGTGTTTCATCTCCTAGGGTTATATTTTTGGATGTCTATGGTTTTGGCATTCATGAGTAATGTTAAAAAGACCTATGGAGCCTCATTGTAATCATTATGCTCATAAGTATGTGCGTAGCAGCCACATCTCTTCTCAGAGATAGCTACCACCATTCAAGCAAGTTGTTTTCAATTCTATAGTTTTATAGTTTCAGCCTATTTTATTTATTCAATAGAAGTTATTGTCCACTAGATATATTTTGTTGTTCTCCATATCTCTGTGTTATTGTATTCAATCTGTTATTCCTTTCTTTTCACTCATAAATCCGAATCAGTAAAGCTTAGGCTCAACAACCTCCATAATAAAATAATAATATTATCCTTAGATCCATCCTAGAAATGCATAAACAACTCTTATCCCTCAATTGACTTGAGAGGACAAATCATATTATACATAAAATAATAGTGTCCATGCTACATGTACATATCTCTAAGCATGCGAGCTCAACAAGGTCAATGTAGTCATCAAACTCCTCCTTCTGAAGTCGCTCCACAACTACCTCCTCAAAACATGTGCGAGATCCAAATCCTTTGGCATGTGTGGACCCAATAAGTGGCAAATTCCTCTAAAAATAGAATAAGATGGTTAAAAGTATGATCTCCAAGGTCTAATAACCATTAAATCGTGTGTAAATGGTTAGATCCCTAGTATGAAGGATCAAACCATCAACTAACTCCCTAGTCCATGTGCAAAGAACTAACAAACAACTTGGAATAGGGGATGACCCCCCTTAAGCAATAAAATAATGAAGAATTACCTCACACATGTGCCAAGTTAGGTGAGTGTTCCATTAGGATGCCAAGTTAACCTGAAAATACACCCATCAAAGTGTGAAACCAAGCCAAACAAACTAAGGTGCTCATGCATAAGCCTCCAAAAGGTAAAAACAAGGTCAACATACCACGGGACCATTAAATCAACATAAACATGTATGCACCAAGGGTATCAATACATCAAGAGGATGTGTCTATGTCAAAATGAGATAGTCTAAAAATCATAAGAACTCAAAATAACTAAGGCTCTCTCACATGAGGTACCATAAAAAAAAAAATAACCACAAATATACCTGGAATAATGTGAAAGAAGAACATATGCTAACTAATCCAAAAAAGAACAATCCCAATAAAAACAAGGTCTAGTCATAGACATAACGCAACCATACTAATAAAGAGATTCACTTAACTATCATATATTATCGACAAGATCAAACCATATCTCTTAGCTAGTCATGTGATGTCAACTAGACAATCAAGAAATAAAACCATGGAATATTCCATACCCAATACACCAAGATATGAACTCATAATATCACCATAATGTAAGCATATGTCACATGTGATGGAGTGCATAATACAACACTCATGCAGCATAATGGGTAACAATGTTACTAGAAAACAATTGTGAGATATAAGTGTTTTACGAGTTATCATTTACACTAAAAACTTTGTCTATCTAAAAGTTAGTTTATAAATGTGAGAACATCATCCTTTCAATACTAAATTTTATTGATGATATTTCATTATGCTTACCCAATAGCTTGTTGGATTTTGTGTGATAGATATTAATTAAAAGATAGAGGTCGTTTACAAGGAATTACTTAGCACTAATTTTTTTTATTAATGTGAAAGCTAACATATAAATATGATAGAATTATCCTTCACTTTATTATTAAAAATTATGGATATATCAATATCATGTCTTATAAACCCCAATCAATATGGGACGACGATAAGTGTCGTCCCTAGTGACGTCACACCTACAAGTTTTTAACCAATCCCTGTATAGGCACACCTAACAAGGCATAATCTTGACGCGTACATGCACTATAACTCCAACCTAGTGGTACAACCAGAATCAAAAGATAACACTGGTGTTATAGCCTAATCCATGCGCGATAAGGTATAACCTACAGGCGTACTGAGTACGAGAAAGCTTAACAACCTAAAGCTCCAAGGGTATGGAGGACGAGTGTTATCCTCCGCTATAAACTAGTGTATAAATATAATAGCATCCTCCATCCCTCAAATACTAGACATTCTATATTATATTAATATAGTGTGAGTTCAATGGATTATTTTGAATGGTTGAATTTTTTGAACTTCATAGTGGATTTATTGTGTTCCTTTCTCAATGTTTTTTTCATATCGATAAGATTTTCATTATGTTGTTTGTGATTTATGGATATAAATTGTGTAAGGATTTTTTAATCATCGAAAATCAATATCAATACGTAAATATTGTTGGCATCTAAAGTTTTGGGTTCAGTTTTGTGCGCACGCATAAATACATGTTGTGCGTTCTCATCCAATAGTTTTGCGAGTGATTAATGAGATGTGTGAAAGAATGTCATAATACACGCATCGAACCAGGTTTTGTTAAGTAGAGCATCAAGTCTAAAGGTGGTCAAGGACACAACGGTCCAAATTTTGTTAGTTGAGCACGTCGGCCCTAGTTTTTCAATTGTGTCGAAAACCAAGAAAATTCCCATCGAAAGCAAGAAAGGAATCATCGGGATATCTCCCAGAATGATTACTGCCAGTAGTAGATGAAGATGTGGAGCAGCTAGAAGATGAGTTAGCGAGGAATTTAGGATTTCCCCCAATGTAGAGAACCTATGTGGAGCCCTGGAAGGTACTAGAAGTGTGTGAGGTTGTTATATCAAACAAGAAAGTGGAGTAGAACAGTGAAGGACAATGCTCCCCAGTAGAAAAAGATATAAAAGAGAGATCTTAGCTCATAAAAGAGGCTGGCTAATTTCTGAATGCATTAGTCCCAGAGCTCTAAGTTAGCCTATTGTAACCTTGTGTTTTTTGGAGAAGTCTCATGTGTCTTATGTTTTTATGAATCTTAAAGCTCAATGCAAAGTGCATACTGTTGTATTCCCACTATTTGTATAGTAATGAGATGAAGTCTTATGGTTGTTCATCTCAGTTATTCAATACAATGTATATCTCTAATATGATGGAATACATCCAGTAATAAATATATGGCAATTTCATTCTATCATGTGTTTGTTATGAATGAGTAGCACTTTTGCGTGTATAGTTTTAATTCTTAGTCCTTATTATAATATCAGAGTTGAGTTACATGGATGTCATTTACAGTATTTTTTAGTATGGTTGATCCTCCATCCCTGACACAAGACCTTATGGTCTCTGTGATCCTCTC
>JASDQU010101554.1:34183-46801 GCA_032191745.1 Picea mariana | reverse complement strand
TAGAGACGGATATCAAGGAGGACCTCGAGGTGGGTATGGGTGTGGTCATGGACGATGATATGGTGGAGGAGGCGACATACCCCCCACATGTTTCAATTGCGGTGAGATTGGTCATGTCTCACGATTCTGCACTAAGTCGTGTGTGCTCTGTGCCTATTGTTATAGTCTCAAACATGTAACTGAGGATTGTATAGACTTGCTAAAGAAATGGGAGGACAAGAAGGGTAATTGTAACATGGTGCATGCCAAGCCGCATAAAAACAAGAAGAAGAATGAAGAAGTGGACATCTGGGTAGTAAACTGTGGAGGGGTAAAGACAGGTGAAGACTTTGAGAATGGACAAGGTTTGGGTCAAGAAGCAGAGGGAAAGATCAGGAAGGCCCACCAACCCCCTCCTAAGTTTGATGTTTCTCAGTAGAAGCAGTGTATGTGCGATGTGCATAGAGCCTTAGAGGAAGACTGAGCACACGAGGAGCTGTAACGCATGACTCAGAGATCTCTTGAAGAGGCACAGGTCCGAGAGGTATTTCAGAGGATGACGCAGAGGTCACTAGAAGAAGCATGAATCCATGAAGAAGTGCAGTGGGAGACATAGAGGTTGTTGGAGGAAGCGCATGCACACGAAGAACTGCAATGCACGGCAAAGATATCCTTGGAGGAAGCTCACATGCACGGATAAATCCAACGTGCAACCTAAAGATCAATAAAAGAAGCACACAGACATACTATGATGCAACGTGTTGAGCAGGAATCATATGAACAGTGCCAAGAAGAGTTGCAGTGCACAATGTGAGCAGAAGCCTTACGCGACCTCGATCGCATGGCAGAAGTAGAAGATCAAGTCAATACCTTCTTACACTGTGTTTGTGTTTTCTAAGAGATCCAGAAGTTGTGAGTAAGTTGACTTAGATGTTAACGACTTGCATGAAACAATAAGGAGAGGAGACCATCATTACATCTCCATTGCCAAAAAGGGATGTTTGTCAGATCAACAAGAAAAAGTGCATTGGCTGAGAGTTTAAGATGACAGCAGAGCCTGGTGGGTATGATATGGATGGGGTCATGTTGGATCTAGGATCCAATGTGAACATTTTACCCAAAAAATCCTGGGAAGTGATGGGGAAACCGAAGTTGGTCTAGTCGCCCATTCAACTTCGATTAGACAATCAGTACAAGATCTACCCCATCGATCGACTGAAGCAAGCAGAGGTGAATATAGAAGGAGTAAAAAGAAAGGCCGACTTGAAGTCATTGAAATCATGGATGAGTCATATCCCTACTCTGCATTGCTAGGAATTGACTGGGATTTTGATAACAATGCGACGTTGAATTTGAAAAAGCGTCGAATTTCATTTGAGTACGACACCCTGCGAGTGGTCGGGCCACTTGATCCATATGCAGGAAACCACTACAATGACCTTGTTGACGAGGATGTGGATAGCTTAGTCATTGAAATTATCTACAAGGTCATGGGGCATAGGGAGGACTACATCAACCCCACAACAAATAAAGAATTAAGTTGGAGGAGTATCAAATCTTATGGCACGGATTCTGAAGATGCCTTGGATAGATGGAAAAATAAACTTTATGAGGTTTCGACCATGAGGTGCGCCCACATATTTGTGATGGAGCGCGTGGAAGACTTTATCTCCTACGGGTACTACGAGTTACTTCGTTGGCATGGCCCCAACTCTATAAGTGTACTTATGAATAACGGTGGGGATCTACACAACCTCGACCCCTATGTCCTCTCTACCTACCCAAGTCTCCTAAAAAGTTTTAAAATCCAACACTCTCCCTGGCATCCCGAATCCCCCTCACACTGTGCACAAAAGGAAAGTAGCGGGGGAGGGTTGACCACTCTTTGGTCGAATCAAAGAAACCGCGCGGAGGGGCACAAGAAACCTGTGTGATGCCTCTCACTGAAGTACCTATGCGTCGGTACAGAAGGCTCTAATCAAGTACTGGGCCCCATCATCTCGGGCCCTTCATATATCATGATGGTGATGTTCCCATGGATAGTATCATCAATAACTATGGCAACCTTCCTCGTACCTAAGATCCGATGGCGGTTAACTAACTATTGAAGAGCACTTACCCTTCCTTACTTCCCTAGCGTATGACCTCGCAATTGACGGCTATGACAGCTCGCACACCCACCAAATAGCCATGATGCAACCCTTAGTACCACAATACAATACACTCATGTTGATTAATTGGGTTGGTTGTCATTGATTTCAACCCTTGAAGAAAGTCCGGTAGCAAATTCTGGTAGCACAAAGGTTTGGGTAATGGAACCAAGTTTGTTTGATGGGTAATGGTATCAGTTTTGATATATTTGTAAGAAAGACTATTCTATATGGATATTACATGTCATTCCATTTCCAATGGTATGTGGAACGTCACATAACTCCTCACGGTTAGAGAGTTATGGCCATGTGAAGTTGGAGAACCCTCATGAGTCATCTAGAAGCCCCAAAATGTCAAAGTAGTCAAAGTGGTTGCAAAGAAGAAATTATTTAAATAATAAAGTGAAGTGATGAGTGTACTATAATTCAAAGTGGATACAAAAGAAATTATTTAAATAATAAAGTTAATGGAGAAATTACCAAGTGGACAAGTGGTTAGAAGTGGGTTAGCCCTAAAATAAGGAAAGTGGGTTAAGATGGTTAGAAGGTAATTTAAATAGTAAAGTGAAGTGATGACTGCACTATATGTCAAAGTGGATACAAAATAAATTGTTTAAATAATAAAGTTCATGTAGAAATTACTAAGTGGACAAGTGGTTAGAAGTGGGTTAGCCCTAAAATAAGGAAAGTGGGTTAAGATGGTTAAAAGGTAACCCCTTGAGGAAGCTACATGAAAGTATAAATAAGAGGTAAGGGTCTCTCATTTTTAATCACACTTGAACATATTGAATATCTACAAGTGACTGAGGTAACCAAAGGATATATAAGCCGAATTTCAGAGGGAAGGTGAAGTAAAGAAGGCTAAAATTCAAAGGAGGATAAATTCTTTTGATGATGCTTTCTAAGGTATGTTATTTATAGGTCATCTCACCATTTTCGCAATAAATTTGTTTCTAGAATGATTCAAACCATGAAATAGGGAGGCCATTGAGGAAACATATCCAAGTAGCTGTGATAAAAAATTCAGCTTGTGGGTCGTTGTATTTTTGGAGTTACACTCCGTGGAAAATAGGGTTTGTGGCTAGTCTTGAAACTAGTCTAAAACAAGTGTTTCGGGTAAAAACGTCATAAATTATTCATAACATATCCAATTTTAGTAAGACCAAATGTATTGGTTAGAGTACAGTTTATAGTATTATGTGTACTATTTTTAGATCCATACAAAAAATATTCCGTGTGGGGCACGCTCTACAAGTTTTCTCTAGAATAAGCCAAAATTCAACAAGGTATGTTATTTTTGCTATAACCCCTTTTCCGAGAGGTTCCAAGTAGTGAAATCTAGAGGAATTGCATAAAAGACACTGAAGAATATTGTGTACCATTTTCATATCTTTATTCATTACAAGTACATAGTTATGATTATTTCAAGTTAGGGTTGTTGACTAATCCAAAATTAGTCATGTGAGACTAAAGTAAAGTTTGATGAAAATGTTAGTGTCTTGTTGTTAAAGTTAAGGAAGGTTTGCAAGATGTGAAAATATACACCAGGTCTATTATAGAGTTACAAATCATATTTGGATGATGAAATTGATGAGGGATTTTGGTTGAGGTACATGTTGGGTACATGGTTGAGACAAGTAGTTGATGAGTTTGCACATACATGACGTGTATAGTTGATGATGTTGTTACATCTTGATGAGTCACAGTTGATGAGTAGTTGATACATGATTGTTACATGGTTGGAGGCACTTGTTAGTAGTATTTTTTACAGATGGTTTATGGATGA
This sequence comes from Picea mariana, assembly GCA_032191745.1. Taxonomy (NCBI): domain Eukaryota; kingdom Viridiplantae; phylum Streptophyta; class Pinopsida; order Pinales; family Pinaceae; genus Picea; species Picea mariana. The sequence goes on along the minus strand of JASDQU010101554.1, from coordinate 42,886 downwards.
TGTAGCATACTTGTATTGGTATATTATTAGAAACACATATTGATTTTGGTGATGATTATGAGTTGTTGTGTTATGCTTGGTTGATGCACATCTTTGAGAGTTGTCTTGGTGTTTGATCTTGGTGAGTAGATCTGATTTGGTTGATAAGATTGATGAGATAGGTTGTTGTGATAGGTTGTTGTGACAGGTTATTTGTACAAGTTTGGTGCATGGTTGATGCATTTGTTTATGGTACAGGTTGAGGTACATGTTGGCACATGTTATTGGTATAGGTTGTTAGAAGTTGTTTGGTGCAGGTTGATTGGTACAGGTTTACAGCAGTATATCTCATAGTGATAGTGTGACAATGATTTCATCATTCTACTTATATTTCAATGTGGTTGGACGGGGCAAGGAAATGTGGTTGTAGCCACCTTACGGTTGTAGCCGAAGAACATGGGGGGTTGTAGCCTCCTTCTAGTTGTAGCTAGAGAATTGGGGTGTTGGAGCTTCCTTTAGGTTGTAGCCTGAGAAACTAGGGGGTTGGAGCCTCCTTCCAGATGCAGCTGGAAAACAAAGGAAGTTGGTGCTTCCAATGGATGTAATTCTTAAAGACATATAAGAAAAAAACATTATGTGGTTTTCTCCCGCTTTGGGTTTCCACGTAAAAACACTGGTGTATTGTGTACGTGTATGATTGTTCATTTGTTTATTGTTTATTTACTATGCAAATATTGGATGATAATGCTACATTGATATAACACTTTCATTTTATGGTTAAAAAGGATTAAATTGCTCTATTACTGATTCACCCCCCCTCTCAGTAATCCAACAACTCACACATGCCATAATTAGCACACATTCAGAGCCCATATAACCTCTGGCTATCTCGTAGTACTTTGTGGGAAACTTGCTACATTTCTCATTACCTTTGCCATCATCGATCTCCACCTTCTTCCTGGTATAAGACATACCTTACACTAACTTTCATCTACCCAATTAACCAAACCGCAATTCAGAGTCAGTCGACTTTCCCGTTCGCAAAAACTTCGTTCCTTGCTGAGCTCAGACTTTCCATGGCCTCCTCAAGTAGACCTTAGGGCTAAAGAAAACCTTATATTACCACCAATTACCAACCAAAAGACCATGCCTTACCTCCACATGTCACATTCACAAGGTCCCAAACTAGATGAATACATGATGTTTATTTCGTCAATTATGATGTCTACAAATCTAAGCAGTTTCCCACTCTAGCATTTACTCACTATGTTCGCAATGTTCGTAGTGCAGACGACATGTCACTTACACTCATCCAGGAATGGGCCTAGCCTCTTCACCATGAAGGATTCCTCTCCCTAGTGGACTATCCTAACTTTGGGCACAATGGACTAGTCACTCTTTGCACCCACCTATTACTCACTTGAGTGCATGGTGACTAGCTCTGGCTAGGAGGGAAGTACCCCATTGATGAAGTGGAAATTCACCGTGTGATAGGCCTATCTTTTCAGGGTGAAGAGCTCGAGAAGACCCTGATTTCCAAGGATGCTTCCCAATAAGAAATATATGGCACCTATTTTACCCATTGAGGGAGGCGGGGAATTCTTATCTCATAAGTAAAAAATAGACCACTTCAGTTTGCTACCCAGCTATTAGCATGCAAAATGTTATGCAATTGTACCAGAGACGAATGCCCATACAGGGTCTTCATAGCAGCCGAGCGGTGTGTCGCTGACGTTCAGATGGCCTAGGCCCGATATGTAATGAATGAATTCATAGATGATTGTTTGGACGCCTAGAATGCAGGAAAACAATTTCATTACAGTTGGATCCTCTTATTATTAGCAATGGTACTCTAGTGACCCCCTCACAGGTTTGAACGACCTACTGGTAGCAAGCAGGTATTTGAGGGTCGTCTCTTATTGCAACTACGTGAAAGCAAAGACCCTTGCACCCAAAAATCTATCAACAAGCTATTTGAGGACTGATATCACCAACTCATGTAGACTATTACAACACATGAATGCATATCGTGCACCCTTATCGACATGTATGAGGGTTATCTTATTTTTGAATGCACATCACATAACATTTGTATTTATCCTAGTGATGACCAGGGTGCTACTATGGTGCTCCTTCATTTCTATATTGTTGAGGATGAAATTCAACAAAGACTGATCGAGTGGCCTGTCCATCTTTAAACGCTCCCAACCGAAGATACCACAACCCTCTAGACGCACACAAAACACAACCAAGAGCGTAGAAAGGCCGAAGCATCCCAACATCTGTCTCAAAAGCCACCCTCACCCAGCAAGGGTGCTCTGCATGAAGCAGTAAACAAGAGAGGTCGAAATCCTATGTCTGCACCTCTGCTTCAACCAACACCACCAGGCCCTAAGCGACAGAGAACCATCTCCTCTGTTCTCTCTTCCGACCCATCTTCCATGACTGGAATTGCTCAAATGACATCAGAATTAGCCACTCTCATAGATGCATTAAATCGCTAGTTGTTGCTACAACAAAAACTCCTTTCTGAGGCACTACGCAACATCGACCATCTTGGGCGATAGTTAGGTGACATGACGCAAAGTCCAGTCCATACCTTACGCCCACTGCCTTGAAGCTCTACTACTAGTCTTCCCGCTCATATCCTTCATGCGGACCCTCCGTCATTACTTACCCTTGATGCGCATCATGGTGGGATTCCTTTGGCACCTCTTCCTACCCCTTTGTTGCACGAACATATCGCCACTTTTCTCTCTGAGATAGTAAAGCACAACGAACGACTTGTGCAATCCCATGCCCAGTTGCAGCTACAACAAAAAGTGGAGATTGCAACGCACAACCAAACATGCAAGCAATATCAAAAAGCAATGTAGGCCCATCAAACCTTACAAAGTCAATATGACACCAACAAAGCAGTACATACAGCTAATCAGGCTCAATTCGTCGAGCTTCACTCATCTTTCAACAACTTGCTTAAGGAGGTGGATGGCCTATATGCTACGCTTCCCATCACTTCTACTTCAGGCAGAGACCTCCCTTCGAGCCTTAAGCTCTCCATTGTAACAACCCGATTGCAACAACTCGAAGTACAACTCGTTGACCGTAATTCACCAATGCCCCACTCCATCTCTGTGACTTCATCTCCACCCATGCATGTTCAAATGGTTCAAGCCGCTTTCCATCTCGGTCAACAGTGGGTGCAAAACTTCTCCAAGTTGGTGGACTCGGGCTCTGCCCTATGGACTCACCTCTTAACCCCACTGGAAGTGTATACCATTGTCAAACACATTCATGATGCCAACTTGGAGGTCGCACAATAGAAGAAAGATCTCGCTTCTCTAGCTCCGCGTGAATGAGTCATTGTGATGCCGACCATAGCCACAAGAACCAAAGAAATTATTGCAGCAAAGGTGGAGCACCAAAACACATCGGATATGATTTATGTGACGACCAATACAGACTTAACTCTGTTCACTCAGCTATCAGATGTGTTGATTGTTGCCAACGTGTTGATTGAGCAACTCAGTACCATGGACCTCACATCGTTGACGGTCACAGCTGAGATTGCAAAAACAACCATCTAGATCACCCATTCCCTTTAGGAACGCTTTTCTAAGCTTGAGTGCTAGTTCCTGGAATTTGTGCAAAGCATAAAGGGTAGAGTATCGTTCATTGCTGACATTATTCCATAACGCAGCTAGCTCGAGGATGAGCCAGGTAATAGTGGTGGGGGCATGTTGGCACCCAAAGTTTTGGGTCATGTTTTGCGTGTGCAGACAAACGAAAGTTGTGAGCGCTCATCTAGAAGTTTTGCGAGCGCCTAAGGAGATGCACAAAAGAATGCCATAGTGCGCGCATTGGACCGGGTTTTTTTAAGCAGCGCGCCAAGTCTAAAGGTGGTCAAGGGCACACCGGTCCAAGTTTTTTCAGTTGAGCGCGTCGGCCTGAGTTTTTTCAATTGCACCCGAAACCAAGAAGATGCCTGTCGAAAGTAAGAAATGAATCATCAGGATATGTCCCGGAATGATTGCTGCCAGCAACAAATGAAGACGTGTGGCAACCAGAAGATGAGCTAGCTAGGCAATTAGGATTCCCCTTGATGTAGAGAATCTACGTGGAGCCTTGGCAGGTACCAGAAGTGCGTGAGGCCGTTAGATGAGACAAGCGAGTGGAGTAGAATAGTGAAGGACAACACTCCCCAGCGAAAAAATACATAAAAGAGAGCTCTTAGCTTAGAAAAGAGGTTGGTTAATTTTTGAATGCATTAGTCCCAGAACTCTGAGTTAGCCTATTGTAACCTTGTGTTGTATGGAGAAGTCTTACGTGTCTTATTTTGTCTGAATCTTAAAGCTCAGCGCAAGGCGCATACTGTTGTATTCCCATTGTTTATATAGTAACGAGATGAAGTCTTATGGTTGTTCAATTCAATTATTCAACACAATGTATATTTCTAATATGATGGAATACATCCAGTAATAAAGATATGACACTTATGTTCTATCCTATGTTTGTTATGAGTGAGTAGCACCTATGCGTGTCTAGTTTTAATTCTTAGTCCTTATTAGAATATCATAGATGAGTTACATAGATGTCATTTACAGTATTGTTTGGTATATTTGATTATCCATCCTCGACACAAGACCTTATGGTCTTTGTGGTCCTCTCTGCATCTTGGGTGAGACCTTCCTCGGCCTTGACCGAGGATTGATATGCTGATGGTTAAGGGCTTTTGTTGGACACACTCTAGATGAATCCTAGGCCTCAAACCCCCTTGTGTTAAGAAGATCAGTGTTCACGCAAGCATGTACGGAAACAACGACACTGCACAACACCAACAAATAAGATATATTACAAGTGATTAGTGCATTAGATGGAATTTTTCTCAACATTAATACATATTACTTATAAGTCTACTCCACGTCAGCAATGCAATACACGTTAATTTTAACACACCCTTTGTATAATAATACATTTGTTAGTATATTGAATTATTGTACCTCCTCACCCGTTTCACATACCCTTGAAAATATGACAAAATGAGGCCCACCCGTGGAAAACTGATTGTCAGTGTCACTTTCTCTTTGTTGTGGCTGCGTGGAGTACTTATACCACTGAACAAGAAGATAAAATTGTACAGCTGGACATTAATAACTTTTGCAGTCCAACTTAATGATCCGACAGAAGAACTATGGAGTGACTTCCCTACCCACGCGGAGCTCGTTTAACTGGGTTGAGAAAACGACACTGCCGCACCGTGACTAAGGCCATTGGGAGGAAAAGGCACCCCACCTTTTCATGTACGCTGCGCCCTGTCCCCTTGGCCATGGGGTACACACTGTCGCCTACGTTTGCCTGTCACAGAAACATAATTATTAGAAGCCATGGCATCGTTGACAGAGTACGAATCGACATGGCACGTGCAACATTAGCATTGAAAATGCTTATGGGCCTACAAGTCAGTGAGTGCATAACATATCGATAAAGACACTAGGTCCTAGGGGAATCGACACATGGGGAACCGAGATGAATGGAGTGCGTGCTAACATGCAACATTGAAGGGTAAAGGGCAAACAATGGGAGTCGGTTAATCTTTTACCAAAAGAACCCTCTTCCCAAGTGACAAATTTGAGATGATTTTTCATAGATTTTATTAAAAAAAACTATGATAAATTAAGTATCAAATAGAAATCTGTTCTTGGGACCATGAAGAGAGGGTGAATAAGTTAATCTTTCACCAAAAGGACCATTTTCCCCAGTGACAAATTAGGAACATTTTCCCAAGTGACAAATTAGAGATGATTTTAGCATACTTTTTATAAAAAAGGATAGTGACAAATTAAGCATAAGATTGAAATCTGTTGTGCTAGTACCATGAAAAGGTGATGATAGGTATATTGGGAACATGACGTTTTATGGTGCCAAGTTGCCTGTGACTTCACTTACAAGCAATTTGAAACGATGGTATTTTATGGTTCCAATCCCTCCATAGTTGTACCTTCGTAACTTTATAGTTCAAGCAAAGTTTTCTTTGGTGCATAATGAACATTCTCCTTGGATAGGTATAGGCAGGGATAGAATTTGACAGACAAATTGTCCATTACGAGCCTATTTGCCTGTCAAATACGGTTCAAAATTTTATATAACCGTCAACCATCTTCGTTAAAATGGGTAGAACGGGGGTTACAGTGTTCGAAACCGTCAAATTTGACGAGCTTCATGATTTTGAAATTCCAATCCTGGGTATAGGTTCCCCTACATTGTTTTTACTTTTGAAATTTGAAAGTTTTTTCTTATTTGTATTTTAAAGATTTTGTTATAACGATAATATATTACATTATATAGATATAGCAAGAGTGTCAAGGAAACAAATTCAATGCCTATGCTTTTGAATGTGTGCATTATTTCAATAGGAATAGAGTGGATATATATTGTCTCCCATAATTGTGCCTTCATAATTCTATAGTTCCAACAGAGTTATCTCTGGTGCATGATGAGCACTCTCCTTGAATGGGTATAGGTTTCCCTACGTTGTCTTTACTTTTGAAATTTGAAGGGCTTTTCCTATTTGTATTTTCAAGATTTTTTTATAAAAATATCATACTACATTATATAGATATAGCAAGAGTGTCAAGGCAACAAATTCAATGCCTATGCTTTTGAATCCGTGCATTGTTTCAATGGGAATAGAGTGGATATACATCAAAATATACTATGACAAACCATAGTTTGTGTAAAGTATATAAAAATTTTGTCTACAAAAGTCTAGTATTGCATTGACATTGTTTGTAGTCTACTATGCATCATTTTAATGCAAATATTTGAATATCTTAAAAATGAGGTGTAGTTTTTGCTAATACATATCCCTTTTAACATGCAAACTTGGCTATTGTAAACAACAATAATGCATTAAGATTAATCTAATTAGCAAACACGTTTCGTATAGATTGTAGCGATAATCTTCTCCAAATACTATAAGCTCTCAGGATTAAAAAGACTTGAAACATCCATTAACACTATTCTCTTTAATGCAATGTTCTCAAAACCTTTATGAAACAATAACATGTACTAAAATGTAAGTGTTTCCTAACAAATTTTCTCACACTAAACATCATGTATATGATATCATCACAAAGTTTAAATTACTTAGTAGAATTATTCATTAGATTATGTCCAACTATGCATTTAAGAAAATGAACTTTGATATAATAACTATGATTATATGCAAATATAAAAATATTTTAAAAACACTGAAAATAGTTATAAGGAGGAACAAGAAAACTAAATTAACATAAAATCAAAATAACTTAACACAAAATAAAATTGTTATTGGTTTTTAAAGAATTTTGAATGATATAGCTTCGAATAGCTCCACAAAATGTAGGTTTATATTATCAACTAAAGTTACTTTATGCTCTTTCTCTATCTCTACCAAGGTTAATGTTTAGGGAGAGAAAGAAAAACACATCACTGTAGTTATGCAAGATGGCATTTTGAAACTTGAACAAAGGATGATAATAAAATGGTGGCCTCTTTCCAAATCTTTTAATGCCATCACCTCAAGTGGCTTGAATTTGTCTTTTTGTAACTTGATATTAAGCCACTAGGCCAATATTGCATTTATTAGCATAGTAGAGTTAATCCAACATTCCTAAAAATAAATATTTAGGAATAAGATCTATAAACATGCTCTAAACATGTTCTATTAACATGCACAACACAAAACCAACGAAAACCACAACATTACATCTAAAACAAAGTATGCTTAGCAATACAATACAAGAAGAATGTTGATAATTTGAAAATCACTACATGCTGCTTTATACCTAGTTACTATAGTTTTGAAGCAAAGCTGCATTCTTTTGCATGTTCTAGCCACATGTGCAACACAAATCCAATGAATTATACAGTCTTGCTATTAAAAATAGATGTGTTTTCCAATAGAATACAAGGGAAAATGTCCATGTTTCAAACCACTACATGCTTAATATTCGGTAATGAAAATAAGAACTATTTAGTCTTTTTGAAAGTGTGACAAGTCAATTTATCATGAATAACTTGAAATTTAGGTGAGAGATAGAGAATTCATGATCAATGTATCTAGAATGCAATTCGAACCTAAACATAAACATGTTGTGAACAAGTGCAACTAGAAACTAGACTCTAGACCATTTAAATCCAAACTCACCACAAATGAGTCGCACCATGTGGTGCACTAGTAAACCAAACTAGACAAGTCTCTGTGACATGTAGAAATATTAACTGAACATTGCAAGAAAGAATAGGCTTGAAATCCATCTTGAGCCAATGGGTCAAAGGAATTCACCAATTCAAGAAACACTCAACCATTTTCAGGGGTAAACAAAGGAAACCAATCTCCTTGTAGATTCAAGAACCAAACCACAACCTCTATCCTTTTCTTTTAACACCAATAAGACTTGAAAGCTCACAATTTAAGTAAATATAATCTATGAGAAAAAATGGAGCCTAAAACCAATAGAATCAAGAAAGCAAAATATTATCAAATAAGCAACACCAAGACACACTGGAAAATCAAACAAATATGTCTTTGCCACTTGTAGATAATCATGTGAAAATATTGCAAGAAGAACTAAAATTGAAATGCATTCTAAATCAATTAGTGGAAGGAATTCACTAATTCAAGCAACACTTAACAATTCCTAGGGAAAAACTCACATTTATTTCAACCTTTGTACATCAAGA
>JASDQU010101554.1:0-17278 GCA_032191745.1 Picea mariana | reverse complement strand
ACAAAGTGTGTTAATCTATAGTCTTTCAAATAAGATGTTAATTATACAAAAAAATTACTAGAAATTATGAAGTGATATTTATAGTGACATAAGCAAGGAGGAATCATGAAATTAAAGTACAAGCCTTTCAAATTCCATATGTGTCATGTTCGGTAAACCACCTTTAACTATCGATCATTAGACCCTACCATCAAGGAATATAATGATTATTGAAGGTGATGGATTTGTTTGTACACCAAGTCAAGAAAAAATAATTTCCGAAGTTATGAGCCGAAAGTCTGAAACTTTATACTTTTCCTAGAATTATATTTCTTTTTATATGTACTAATTATGGTTTTATTTTTTCTCCCATTGGTGAGGTGGCTTGATTAGATCTTGTCATGGTTCTTTGGAAAACAACGGAAAAACCATCTAGTTGCATACCCTTGATACATGGAGGTTGTTGATGATGGAATTGTGGAAATTGATGGTTTTAGTGTTACTTTAGGTCTCCTAATCCCATGTCAAGGGTTGGTGGCAGGTTTCAATGCTAATTTGTCTCTTTCTCTAAACACTCTAGCCTCATTTTTCATTGTTTGTTCAATGATAGAGCTCAAGAAATGTTAGAAAAGTGGGTGTGCTCGTTTAAACATAGACAATATAGCAATATTGTCACCCAACCATAGGCACAGAGGCCACCCCCGAGCACCTTAACCTTGATAGAGAGAATAATTCTGGTAGCAGATCAATATCCAACCAAGGCTAGAGCACCAAGAAAATATAACCAAAGACCAAGCAGAAAGTCCAAGAAAAAAAATGAAATGTTAGTTGCAGCAGCTACAACTGCAGCTCCTCTCCAAACTTGTGCACCACTGGTCTTATGTAGTTGTGAGTGAGTGAGTGACAAATGAGCTCTGGCGCCCTCTATTTATACTGATCCATCTTAATTAACTGGGCCAACTTCTCTTTTTGGGGGATAATAACTCAATATTAATTATTCTATTAAGTCGACTTGTCTTCTAGTGTTATTATCCAAAGCTTTAGGGTTTCTCTTGCTTCCAGGAATATTCTAGTCTCGTCAAAGGTTACAAGTGGAGGTTAATACCTCCCACAGCTATCATAATATCAACACTCCCTCCTAGAAAGGGAGGTATTAAAGGAAATGGTCTTGATCACAAACAAACCATTCACTCAGTAGCATCATCATAGCCACACAAACTATCTCATGAAAAAATCACGAGCACCATCATCACTATCCAACTGAATAGTCTCCATGACAATTAGAACAATTACATCCAATAGAACACAACTGTGTCTATTCATAATATTATAAAACTACTATCCAAAGACAAACAATCTCTACAACAATCATATCATTTGCATCATGATACAAATAGAGTCATTTGGGCCATTCTTCCACTCACATCTGTGAGATATGGAAGAGCATATTCCCTCATAAAGTAAAATATCAACCATGGGATATCTCGACTATACTTCCCAAGCATAGAATAATAATTTTCCCTGATTTCTGAGCCTGGACCATTCACCCAACTGGGCCATTCCTCTGGCACTAATCATAGTGCAACCTGGAGAGAATGAATCTACCCTAGGGAATGCATGTACCTGATTGTTGAACCTGGACCATTCACTTAACTGGGCCATTCCTATGGCACTAATCATAGTGAAACCTGGAGAGAATGAGTCTTCCCTAGGGAATGACTGTCCAGACCATTTCCTAAGGAAATTACTGTCATGTACCAACCTCCAAAACATACCATTCTTCAAAAATGCTCACAACAGTGAACTTCGAAAGAATGACTACCCGACAAGGCAGACCATTCTACTTGACCACTACTTAGAGTGACTGCCAAGAAGAATGATTGTCCTAGACCATTCCCCCACACTAGCCACAAGGGAAATCGTTGTTTATGGTACATCAACAATATATCAGACCATTTCCATTATTAAAAATGACTATCCGATCTGAACCATCTTTCGAACTAGAAAATGATTTTCCATGAGAAATCTTGAACCACTTTCCAGATTGGAAAGGAACTGCCCAACCCGGACCATTTTACAAACTGAAAAATGACTATCCATGAATCAATAATATATATATGTGATCCCTCCCAACCTGTGGAGCCATCTCTTCCCTTTCAGCTAAGGGAGTTATCTCCACAAGCCCCATCTTGTCCCTTAAGTACGCAAACTTTATCCCAGAAAAAGGCTTTGCCAAAATATTTTCTACCTGCTGATCTGTGGAGATAAACTGGAGTTTCACTTCTCCTTCCTAGAATTTATCATGAATAAAGTATTTGATCTCAATATGTTTCGATCAGTCATGAAAAATTGGGTGTTCTTATAGCCTTATACAACTTTGATTGTCACAATATATTATGGTCGAATCTAATACCTGATCAAATAATCCAGAAATCAGTTTCCTCAGCCATACTTCTTCAGTACATGCCTCACATGCTGCGATATATTCTTATTCTTCTGTGTTGAATGCAACAAACTTTTGTTTCATGCTAGCCCATGATATCAAAGCAGAGCCCAAACTAAAACACATCCCTGAAGTAATCCTTCAATCTTCTACACTCCTTGCCCAATCTGAATCTATGAATCCATGAAATTGTATATCATTGGATGAGGCGTATCTTAAACCATAGTGTAGTGTCCCACAAATATATCTTAAAAAATGCTTTGCAGCTATCTAGTGCTCATGTATGGGTTACACCTAGAATTGGCTTAAAGTGTTTACAACAAAGAAGATATATGGTCGAGCATTCACTAGATACATCAACGACCCAATCAATTATCGATATAGGGACAGGTCTACTGGATCAGAATATGAGTCTCTTACTTTTCTTATATCTGTGGTCATAGGAGTGGCCATGGATTTGCAATCCATCATTCCAAATTTCTAAAGAATATTCACTGCATACTTTCCTTGTCCAAGGAATATTTCACCGCGCTTATGCCATACTTCTAGTCCCAGGTAATAGTGCATGAGACCAAGATATTTCATATCGAACTCAGAAGATAACTCCTTCTTACACTGGGTGATGAGATTCTACACCTGTCAAGAATAAGTCATCAACATATAGTAGCAGAATCACAGGTGCATTATTCACAACCGTGTAGTGGAGATTTGGATATGCATGACTCTTAGAGAAACCAAGTCTTATTAAGTAACTGTCTATTTTGGAATACCAAGCTCTTGTAGCTTGCTTGAATCCATACAGGGATTTCTTTAATTTGCAAACATGAGTGTCTCTGAAATGTACTTCAAAACCTTGAGGTTGTTCAATGTATACTTCTTCTTCAATTGCTCCATTGAAAAAAGTTCTATTTACATCCATTTGATGTAGAATCCATCCCATGGAAGCAACATGAGACATAACGGCTCTAATAGAAGTATATCTAGAAACAGGAGCAAAGGTTTCGTCATAATATTCTCCCTCCTTCTGGGAGAACCCTCTATCTACGAACCTTTCCTTGTATTTTTCCACGCTTCTATTTGTTGCATGTTTGATCTTATAGACCCATTTTAAAGTTACCACTGATTTTTCCTTGGGTCTAGGCACAATTTCCCACATGTCATTTTTCATTATAGACTGGTATTCTTATGTCATGGCTTATTTCCACTGTCTCTTTTGAGTTGCTTCTTCAAATGTGGTGGGTTCTTCATTTATAAGTTTTGTCATACATGTTGCATAGCTGGAGAATATTTTGGGCTTTTTTCTTTCTTTGAAGGTGCCACTTGGAGCTTTGAGTCTTTCTTCTTCTTGTAGAGTAGCTTCAATCCAAGCTAGACTTTTTTTGGTTTTGGGTACAATGACTGATTCAATGGGTTCACATGGTTGCATTAGATGATCAAGTATTTCTGGTTCTTCATTCTGACTTTTTGGAAGATAGGTGCTTTCTTCTTTAGGATCTTCATATTCTTCTTATTCCATGGATTCTTCTATAGATTTATTGAAATCGATCTTCTCATTGAAGGTTACGTCTTTGCTGACTTCAATCTTATATTGTTCTGGGATATAGATTCTATAGGATTTGGATGATTCATTGTATGCAACAAATATTCCCTTCTTTCCCGAGGGTTCTAGTTTCTTCCTTTTATCCTTGGGGGTATGAATGTAAACAAGGAACCCAAACATTATTAAGTGTTCCACATTCAGTTTCTTTCCTAAGAAGGCTTCTTCTAGAGTCATATCCTTTAATATATGATGGGGACTTCTATTTTGAACATATATTGTTGTCATGGTTGCTTCTCCCCATAAATACATGGATAAACCTTGATCATTCATTAATGCCTTCACAGTTTCCGTAATGGATCTATTATTCCTTTTCGCTACACCATTTTGTTGAGCATTATGAGGAATGGTTAGATCCCTCCTAATCCTTGTTGATTTGCAAAAGGAAACAAATTCCTTGGATGTGTATTCTCCTCCATTATCTATTCTCAAAGTCTTGTTTTTCTTTCTTGTGAGGTTTTCTATTTCTGCTTTGAATTCTTGAAACTTGCTGAAAAAATCATCCTTTGTCTTCAAGAGATATAACCAAATATTTCTTGAGTAACCATCTATGAAGGTTACATAATAAAGAGAACCTCCTAGAGATTTGACTGGCATCGGACCACAGACATATGAATTTATTAGATCTAGGATTTCCTTAGATCTATTATTGCTACTTGAGAATGGCTTCTTAACATTTTTACCAAGTGCACATCCTCTGCAATTTCCTTCATGTGTAGATTGTAGTTCTAGTATTCCTTCAACCATTTTATCGAGGAAAGGTAATGCTTGATAGTTAATATGAGCATACCTTCTATGCCAAAGTTCATTGGGATTAACTTCATCATGTACAAGATCTTCATCATTACATTCTAGTAGTATGTATAATCTGCCTTCAGGAGTTCCAATAACTCTAGCATTCTCTATGCTGGAGTCTCTAGACCAAGATAGTACTTCACCATCTGCAAAGGCTATTCTATTTCCTTTATCTTCTAGGAAAGATATAGATACAAGATTCTTTTCTAGACCATGTACATATAAGACATTGCTCAAATGAACATTGTTACCTAATTTCAATTTGATGGAGGTTTGACTAATTCCTTTGACTGGATAGGTGTTCTTGTCTCCAAGTTCTACCTTGTAGGATGTCTTCTTTTCATTGAGACTAGAGAGTTTGACTTGGTCTCTTGTCATATGAGTGGAAGATCCACTATCAATTATCCACATGTCATGTTCAAGAGTTCCTGTAAGGGCTGAATAGTGTAGATGATCTGTCTTTTCATTCATGATTTTTGTTGACTGATAGATGGTCAAACTTTGACTTTGACTGGTCAAACATTGACTTTGACTAGTCAAACATTGACTTTGACCCAAAATCTTAACCTTGACATTTTTTCCTTCTGAGAGTTCCAATAGGTGCGCTAGACTAAGGCGCACTATAATGTCTTCTCCTTGAGTAAGGTGTTCCATCATAAGGTGTTGGGCAAGAGGTTTTAGGGTTTGCAGTTGCACCTGCTGGTAACCCTAGCTATAGTGCTTCAGTAACTGCACCTGCTAGAAACCCTAGCAAAAGTTCTTCAACGAGCTTGATAATCTTATGGCTTAGCTTCCTTCCATTGGTTAGACTGACTTAAGGAGGTGTGGGCCCATAACCTATTAGAAAAGTGGGTGTGTTGATTTAACCATAGACAATATAACAATATTGTCACCCAACCATAGGCACAAAGGCCACTCCTGAGCACCTTAAACTTGACAAAGAATAATTCTGGTAGTAGATCAATAACCAACCAAGGATATCACACCCAGAAAAGATAACCAAATACCAAGAAGAAAGTCCAAGCTAAAAACCGAAATGCCAGTTGCAACAACTGCAGCTGCAACTCCTCTCCAAACTTGTGCACCACTGGTCTTATGTAGTTGTGAGTGAGTGAGTGGAAAATGAGCTCTAGTGCCCTCTATTTATACTGCTCCATCTTAACTGATTGAGCCAAATTCTCTTTCTGGGGCCTAATAACTCAATATTAATTATTCTATTAAGCTAACTTGTCTTCTAGGGTTATTATCCAAAGCTTTAGGGTTTCTCTTGCTTCCCAGAATATTATAGTCTCGTCAAAGGTTACAAGTAGAGATTAATACCTCCCGCAACTACCATAATATCAACAAGAAAAGGGTTGTGATTGGCTTGTTCCTTCAATAGGCACGGTCTAGTTGGAGGTTCCTTGAAGTTGGTGACCTTTTGTTCCCTTGTTCATCATGGTGACTCTCATTTCACTTGGAACTACCATTGCACTTTGCTCACTTGTTGTCTTGTAGACACAAGGAAGTTTTGCTAGTAGATATTTATACCTCAGGTGAAAAATAGATACTAGAGTTAATAAGGGCTTTTAGGGTGTGACCATAAATTTTTTTAAGGATCCATACTTATCTTAAAGTGTAGAAACCTTAACAAATATTTCTAATTCTTAAAATGTCAACTATAAAATGTTTGGTGATATTTATGTAAAAAGGTTCAAATTTATAAGGATTTTATATAGTTTCTAGAAAATTTTGGCAATTTTTAAAGTAAAATAATTGTATTCTATAGAATTTGGGTGAATCATTTAAAAAAAAATGGAAATTGGTGAATCTCTGTTTGGAAAAAAACATGGAAAATTAGACCATGGGGCAAATTTAGCCCCTAAAATTTTCCTTGGGGGTGATGCATATGGATCTCTTCAAGGTGGATGAATCTATGTGGGCTCTTGTTTGCATTCATTACTAATAGTGAGATTGTTCTTGTGTGGTAAGCTATTTTCCCGCTGTAGAAAACATTGAATAAGTTTGTACTTTTCCTATTGAGTTTGGAAGAAGAGCTAACCATGTTTAATGCTCCATGGTTGCATGATTTAGCTATGACTATAGTCGTTGGGAAAGGGTTGCACCTCAATTTGTCTTGCATGGTTGTTTTGAGAAATCCATTATCTAGTTTTTGATAGGGATAAATTCTACTAACTTGGAGAGGGGGAACATTTTCTAGTTCTCTACATTTGTTGTTATGTATATACATTTGACTCAAGTAGAGGTATGTACTTTCCCTCTTGATGTACAAAGGTTGAAATAAATGTGAGTTTTTCCCTAGGAATTGTTAAGTGTTGCTTGAATTAGTGAATTCCTTCCACTAATTGATTTAGAATGCATTTCAATTTTAGTTCTTCTTGCAATATTTTCACATGATTGTCCACAAGTGGCAAAGACATATTTGTTTGATTTTCCAGTGTGTCTTGGTGTTGCTTATTTGATAATATTTTGCTTTCTTGATTCTATTGGTTTTAGGCTCCATTTTTTCTCATAGATTATATTTACTTAAATTGTGAGCTTTCAAGTCTTATTGGTATTAAAAGAAAAGGATAGAGGTTGTGGTTTGGTTCTTGAATCTACAAGGAGATTGGTTTCCTTTGTTTACCCCTGAAAATGGTTGAGTGTTGCTTGAATTGGTGAATTCCTTTGACCCATTGCCTCAAGATGGATTTCAAGCCTATTCTTTCTTGCAATGTTCAGATAATATTTCTACATGTCACGGAGACTTGTCTAGTTTGGTTTACTAGTGCGCCACATGGTGCGACTCATTTGTGGTGAGTTTGGATTTAAATGGTCTAGAGTCTAGTTTCTAGTTTCACTTGTTCACAACATGTTTATGTTTAGGTTCGAATTGCATTCTAGATACATTGATCATGAATTATCTATCTCTCACCTAAATTTCAAGTTATTCATGATAAATTGACTTGTCACACTTTCAAAAAGATTAAATAGTTCTTATTTTCATTACCGAATATTAAGCATGTAGTGGTTTGAAACATGGACATTTTCCCTTGTATTCTATTGGAAAACGCATATATTTTTAGTAGCAAGACTGTATAATTCATTGGATTTGTGTTGCACATGTGGCTAGAACATGCAAAAGAATGCATCTTTGCTTCAAAACTATAGTAACTAGGTATAAAGAAACATATAGTAATTTTGAAATTATTAACATTCTTCGTGTATTGTATTGCTAAGCATACTTTGTTTTAGATGTAATGTTGTAGTTTTTGTTGGTTTTGTGTTGTGCATGCTAATAGAACATGTTTAGAGCATGTTTATAGATCTTATTCCTAAATATTTATTTTTAGGAATGTTGAATTAACTCTACTATGCTAATAAATGCAATATTGGCCTAATGGCTTAATATCAAGTTACAAAAAGACAAATTCAAGCCACTTGAGGTGATGGCATTAAAAGCTTTGGAAACACCATTGTATTATCATCCTTTGTTCAAGTTTCAAAATACCATCTTGCATAACTATGTGTTTTTTTTTCTCTCCCTAAACATTAACCTTGGTAAAGATAGAGAAAGAGCATAAAGTAACTTTAGTTGATAATATAAACCTACATTTTGTGTAGCTATTCGCAGCTATATCATTCAAAATTCTTTAAAAACCAATAACAATTTTATTTTGTGTTAAGTTATTTTGATTTTATGTTAATTTAGTTTTCTTGTTCCTCCGTGTTTTTAAAATATTTTTATATGTGCATATAATCATAGTTATTATATCAAAGTTCATTTTCTTAAATGCATAGTTGGACATAGTCTAATGAATAATTCTACTAAGTAATTTAAACTTTGTGATGATATCATATACATGATGTTTAGTGTGAGAAAATTTGTTAGGAAACACTTACATTTTAGTACATGTTATTGTTTCATAAAGGTTTTGAGAACATTGCATTAAAGAGAATAGTGTTAAGGGATGTTTCAAGTCTTTTTAATCCTGAGAGCTTATAGTATTTGGAGAAGATTACCGCTATAATCTATACGAAACGTGTTTGCTAATTAGATTAATCTTAATGCATTATTGTTGTTTATAATAGCCAAGTTTGCATGTTAAAAGGGATATGTATTAGCAAAAACTACACCTCATTTTTAAGATATTCAAATATTTGCATTAAAATGATGCATAGTAGACTACAAACAATGTCAATGCAATACTAGACTTTTGTAGACAAAAATTTTATATACTTTACACAAACTATGGTTTGTCATAGTATATTTTGATGTATATCCACTCTATTCCCATTGAAACAATGCACATATTCAAAAGCATAGGCATTGAATTTGTTGCCTTGACACTCTTGCTATATCTATATAATGTAGTATGATATTTTTATAAAAAAATATTGAAAATACAAATAAGAAAAGCCCTTCAAATTTCAAAAGTAACGACAACGTAGGGAAACATATACCCATTCAAGGATGATGCTCATCATGCACCAGAGATAACTCTGTTGGAACTATAGAATTATGAAGGCACAATTATGGGCAGACAATATATATCCACTCTATTCCTATTGAAATAATGCACACATTCAAAAGCATAGGCATTGAATTTGTTTCCTTGACACTCTTGCTATATCTATATAATGTAATATATTATCGTTATAACAAAATCTTTAAAATACAAATAAGAAAAAACTTTCAAATTTCAAAAGTAAAAACAATGTAGGGGAACCTATACCCAGAATTGGAATTTCAAAATCATGAAGTTCGTCAAATTTGACGGTTTCGAACACTGTAACCTCCGTTCTACCCGTTTTAACGAAGATGGTTGACGGTTATATAAAATTTTGAACCATATTTGACGGACAAATAAGCTCATAACGAACAATTTTTCCATCAAATTCCATCCCTGCCTATACCTATCCAAGAAGGATGTTCATTATACACCAAAGAAAACTTTGCTTGAACTATAAAGTTACGAAGGCACAACTATGGAGGGATTGGAACCATAAAATACCACCGTTTCAAATTGCTTGTAAGTGAAGTCACGGGCAACTTGGCACCATAAAATGTCATGTTCCCAATATACCTATCATCACCTTTTCATGGTACTAGCACAACAGATTTCAATCTTATGCTTAATTTGTCACTATCCTTTTTTATAAAAAGTATGCTAAAATCATCTCTAATTTGTCACTTGGGAAAATGGTCCTTTTGGTGAAAGATTAACTTATTCACCCTCTCTTCATGGTCCCAAGAACAGATTTCTATTTGATACTTAATTTATCATAGTTTCTTTTAATAAAATCTATGAAAAATCATCTCAAATTTGTCACTTGGGAAGAGGGTTCTTTTGGTAAAAGATTAACCGACTCCCATTGTTTGTCCTTTACCCTTCAATGTTGCATGTTAGCACGCACTCCATTCATCTCGGTTGCTTATGTGTCGATTCCAATAGGACCTAGTGTCTTTATCGATATGTTATCCACTCACTGACTTGTAGGCCCCTAAGCATTTTCAATGCTAATGTCGCACGTGCCATGTCGATTCGTACTCTGTCAAGGATTCCATGGATTCTAATAATTATGTTTCTGTGACAGGCAAACGTAGGCGACAGTGTGTACCCCATGGCCAAGGGGACAGGGCGCAGCGTACATGAAAAGGTAGGGTCACCTTTTCCTCCCAATGGCCTTAGTCACGGTGTGGCAGTGTCGTTTTCTCAGCCCAGTTAAACGAGCCCCGCGTGGGTATGGATAATGGAAGTCACTCCGTAGTTCTTCTGTCGGATCATTAAGTTGGACTGCAAAAGTTATTAATGTCCAGCTGTACAATTTTATCTTCTTGTTCAGTGGTATAAGTACTCCACGCAGCCACAACAAAGAGAAAGTGACACTGACAATCAGTTTTCCACGGGTGGGCCTCATTTTGCCATATTTTCAAGGGTACTGGTGAAACGGGTGAGGAGGTACAATAATTCAATATACTAACAAATGTATTATTATACAAAGGGTGTGTTAAAATTACCGTGTATTGCATTGCTGACGTGGAGTAGACTTATAAGTAATATGTATTAATGTTGAGAAAAATTCCATCTAATGCACTAATCACTTGTAATATATTTTATTTGTTGGCGTTGTGCAGTTTCGTTGTTTCCGTACATGCTTGCGTGAACACTGATCTTCTTAACACAAGGGGGTTTGAGGCCTAGGATTCATCTAGAGTGTGTACAACAAAAGCCCCTAACCACCGGCATATCAATCATCGGCCAAGGTCGAGGAAGGTCTCACCCAAGATGCAGAGAGGATCACAGAGACCATAAGATCTTGTGTCGAGGATGGTTAATCAAATATACCAAACAATATTGTAAATGACATCTATGTAACTCATCTATGATATTCTAATAAGGACTAAGAATTAAAACTAGACACACATAGGTGCTACTCACTCATAACAAACACAAGATAGAACATAATTGTCATATCTTTATCACTGGATGTATTCCATCATATTAGAAATGTACATTGTGTTGAATAATTGAGTTGAACAACCATAAGACTTCATCTCGTTACTATATAAACAATGGGAATACAACAGTGTGCGCCTTGTGTTGAGCTTTAAGATTCAGACAAAATAAGACACGTAAGACTTCTCCATACAACACAAGGTTACAATAGGCTAACTCAGAGTTCTGGGACTGATGCATTCAAAAATTAACCAACCTCTTTTCTAAGCTAAGAGCTCTCTTTTATATATATTTTTTGTTGGGGAGCGTTGTCCTCCACTATTCTACTCCACTCGCTTGTCTCATCTAACGGCCTCACACACTTCTGGTACCTGCTAAGGCTCCACGTAGGTTCTCTACATCAAGGGGAATCCTAACTGCCTAGCTAGCTCATCTTCTGGCTGCCACACGTCTTCATTTGTTGTTGGCAGCAATCATTCCGAGACATATCCTGATGATTCATTTCTTACTTTCGGCAGGCATTTTCTTGGTTTCGGGTGCAATTGAAAAACTTAGGCGGACGCGCTCAACTGAAAAAACTTGGACCGGTGTGCCCTTGACCACCTTCAGACTTGGCGCGATCCTTGAAAAAACCCGGTCCAATGCGTGCACTATGGCATTCTTTTGTGCATCTCCTTAGGTGCTCACAAAACTTCTAGATGAGCGCTCACAACTTTCGTTTGTCTGCACACGCAAAACATGACCCAAAACTTTGGGTGCCAACATGCCCCCACCACTATTACCTGGCTCATCCTCGAGCTAGTTGTGTTATGGAATAATGTCGGCAATGAACGATACTCTGCCCTTTATGTTTTGCACAAATTCTAGGAACTAGCACTCAAGCTTAGAAAAGCATTCCTAAAGGGAATGGGTGATCTAAATGGTTGTTTTTGCAATCTCAGTTGTGACCTTCAACGATGTGAGGTCCATGGTACTTAGTTTCTCAATCAACAAGCTAGCAACAATCAACACATCCAATAGTTGAGTGAACAGAGTTAAGTCTATATTGGTCGTCATATAAATCATATCCGATGTGTTTTGGTGCTCCACCTTTGCTACAATAATTTCTTTGGTTCTTGTGGCTATGGTCGGCATCACAATGACTCATTCACGCGGAGCTAGAGAAGCGAGATCTTTCTTCTATTGTGCAACCTCTAGGTTGGCATCGTGAATGTGTTTGACAATGGTATACACTTCCGGTGGGGTTAAGAGGTGAGTCCATAGGGCAGAGCCCGAGTCCACCAACTTGGAGAAGGTTTGCACCCACTGTTGACCGAGATGGAAAGCGGCTTGAGCCGTCTGAACATGCATGGGCAGAGAGGAAGTAACAGAGATGGAGTGGGGTGTTGGTGAATTACGGCCAACGAGTTGTACTTCGATTTGTTGCAATTGGGTTGTTACAATGGAGAGCTTAAGGCTCGAAGGGAGGTCTCCGCCTGAAGTAGAAGTGATGGGAAGCATAGAATATAGGCCATCCACCTTCTTAAGCAAGTTGTTGAAAGATGAGTGAAGCTTGACGAATTGAGTCTGATTCCTTGTATGTATTGCTTTGTTGGTGTCATATTGACTTTGTAAGGTTTGATGGGCCTGCATTGCTTTTTAATATTGCTCGCGTGTTTGGTTGTGTGTTGCGATCTCCACTTGTTGTTGTAGCTGCAACTGGGCATGGGATTGCACAGGTCATTCGTTGTGCTTTACTATCTCAGAGAGAAAAGTGGTGATATGGTCGTGCAACAAAGGGGTAGGAAGAGGTGCCAAAGGAATCCCACCATGATGCACATCGAGGGTAAGTAATGACGAAGGGTCCGCATGAAGGATATGCGCGAGAAGACTAGTAGTAGAGCTTCAAGGTAGTGGGTGTGAGGTATGGACTGGACTTTGCATCACGTCACCTAACTATCGCCCAAGATGGTCGATGTTGCGTAGCGCCTCAGAAAGGAGTTCTTGTTGTAGCAACAACTAGCGGTTTAATGCATCTATGAGAGTGGCTAATTCTGACGTCATTTGAGCAATTCTAGTAATGGAAGATGGGTCAAAAGAGAGAACAGAGGAGATGGTTCTCTGTCGCTTAAGGCCTAGTGGTGTTGGTTGAAGCAGAGGTGCAGACACGGGATTTCGACCTCTCTTGTTTAATGCTTCATGCAGAGCACCCTTGTTGGGTGAGGGTGGCTTTTGAGACAGATGTCGGGCTGCTTTGGCCTTTCTACGCTCTTGGTTGTGTTTTGTATGCGTCTAGAGGGTTGTGGTATCTTCGGTTGGGAGCGTTTGAAGATGGACAGGCCATTCGATCAGTGTTTGTTGAATTTCATCCTCAACAATATAGAAATGAAGGAGCACCATAGCAACACCCTGGTCATCACTAGGATAAATACAGATGTTATGTGATGTGCATTCAAAAATAAGATAACCCTCATACATGTCGATAAGGGTGCACGATATGCATTCATGTGCTGTAATAGTCTGCATGAGTTGGTGATATCAATCCTCAAATAGCTTGTTGATAGATTTTTGGGTGCGAGGGTCTTTGCTTTCACGTAGTTGCAATAAGAGACGACCCTCAAATACCTGCTTTCTACCAGTAGGTCGTTCAAACTTGTGAGGGGGTCACTAGAGTACCATTGCTAATAATAAGAGGATCCAACTGTAATGAAATTGTTTCCCTGCATTCTAGGCATCCAAACAATCATCTATGAATTCATTCATTACATATCAGGCCCAGGCCATCTGAACGCCACCGACACACCGCTCGGCTGCTATGAAGACCCCATATGGGCATTCGTCTCTGGTACAATTGCATAACATTTTGCATGCTAATAGCTAGGTAGCAAACTGAAGTGGTCTATTTTTTACTTATGAGATAAGAATTCCCCACCTCTCTCAATGGGTAAAATAGGTGCCATATATTTCTTATTGGGAAGCATCCTTGGAAATCAGGGTCTTCTTGGGCTCTTCACCCTGAAAAGGTAGGCCTATCACGCGGTGAATTTCCGCTTCATCAATGGGGTACTTCCCTTCTAGCCAGAGTTAGTCGCCATGCGCTCAAGTGAGTAATAGGTGGGTGCAAAGAGTGACTGGTCCATTGTGCCCAAAGTTAGGATAGTCCACTAGGGAGAGGAATCATTCATGGTGAAGAGGCTAGGCCCATTCCTGGGTGAGTGTAAGAGACATGTCGTCTACACTACGAACATTGCTAACATAGTGAGTAAATGCTAGAGTGGGAAATTGCTTAGAGTTGCAGACATCATAATTGACGAAATAAACATCATGTATTCATCTGGTTTGGGACCTTGTGAATGTGACATGTGGAGGTAAGGCATGGTCTTTTGGTTGGTAATTGGTGGTAATATAAGGTTTTCTTTAGCCCTAAGGTCTACTTGAGGAGGCCATGGAAAGTCTGAGCTCGGCAAGGAACGAAGTTTTTGCGAACGGGAAAGTCGACTGACTCTGAATTGCGGTTTGGTTAATTGTGTAGATGAAAGTTAGTGTAAGGTATGTCTTATACCAGGAAGAAGGTGGAGATTGATGATGGCAAAGGTAATGAGAAATGTAGCAAATTTCCCACGGAGTACTACGAGATAGCCAGAGGTTATATGGGCTCTGAATGTGTGCTAATTATGGCATGTGTGAGTTGTTGGATTACTGAGAGGGCGAGTGAATCAGTAATAAAGCAATTTAATCATTTTTAACAATAAAATGCAAGTGTTATATCAATGTAGCATTATCATCCAATAGTTGCATAGTAAATAAACAAATGAACAACCATACACCTACACAGTACATTAGTCTTTTTACGTGGAAACCCAAAGCAGGAGAAAACCACATAATGTTTTTTCTTATATGTCTTTAAGAATTGCATTCATTGGAAGCACCAACTTCCTTTGTTTTCCAACTGCATCTGGAAGGAGGCTCCAACCCCCTAGTTTCTCAAGCTACAACCTAAAAGAAGCTCCAACTCCCCAATTCTCTAGCTACAACTAGAAGGAGGCTACAACCCCCCATGTTCTCTGGCTACAACTATAAGGTGGATACAACCACATGTCCTTGCCCCGTCCAACTGCCCTGAAATATAAGTAGAATGATGAAATCATTGTCACACTATCACTATGAGATATACTGATGTAAACTTGTACCAATCAACTTGCACCAAACAACTTCTAACAACCTGTACCAATAACATGTGCCAACATGTACCATACATCAACCTGTACCATAAACAAATGCAACAACCATGCACCAAACTTGTACAAATAACCTGTCACAACAACCTATCATAACAACCTATCTCATCAATCTTATCAACCAAATCAGATCTACTCACCAAGATCAAACACCAAGACAACTCTCAAATATGTGCATCAACCAAGCATAACACAACTCATAATCATCACCAAGATCAATATGTGTTTCTAATAATATACCAATACAAGTATGCTACATCATCCATAAACCATGTGTAAAAAATACTACTAACAAGTGCCTCCAACCATGTACCAAGTATGTACCAATCATGTATCAACTACTCATCAACTGTGACTCATCAAGATGTACCAACATCATCAACTATACACCTCATGTATGTGTCGATTCATCAACTACTTGTCTCAACCATGTACACAAGATGTACCTCAACCAAAATCCCTTGTCAATTTCATCATCCAAATATGATTTGTAACTCTATAATAGACCTGGTGTATATTTTCACATTTTGCAAACCTTCCTTAACTTTAACAACAAGAGACTAACATTTTCATCAAACTTTACTTTAGTCTCACATGACTAATTTTGGATTAGTCAACAACCCTAACTTGAAATAATCATAACTATGTACCTGTAATGAATAAAGATATGAAAATGGTACACAATATTCTTCAGTGTCTTTTATGCAATTCCTCCAGATTTCACTACTTGGAACTGTTATCGCACGGTTTGTAGGAAAGGTTAAAATAGCTTGAGTCAAGGGTAGAAACCGGCATAACAGGAGCTTCGCCACCCACTGTCACCTCGATGGGGGGCTCTTTCTATTTAGGAGGGCTAGTCCAAGGGAGACGTCCCTAAAGTAATCTAGTTTTACGAAGGGCTAAGATCAAGACAATAGGTTCCCTTCCACAGATTACAACCAAGTATGAGATAGTCAAGAAAGGTCTTCCACTGATGATGCACCTGTTTGCGAGACAAGACAAGAAAACTAGAATACGTGCTTGCAGTGGGATAGTACTTCATAAAATCAATGACTATCTTCCAATACATATGTGAGAAAATAATTGATGCTATTATTGACGAAGTCAATGATGGCTAAAAATGTCAAAAGATTTATATCATTTCATCAACAATGCATAAGAGACAAAGAGCATTCAGTGTTCAATATTAGACCTTGTATCACATCATTAATGCAATAAACATGTCAAATCAGCTCACATATATAATACTGCTGCATCATATATATTGTTGCTACAAATTGTATGACGTCAAGCATCAATTTAGGTCAAAATTAAGACAAAGATTAGAACGTTTTTATCAATAAGCTTGTAAAATGCAATCAATGTCTCAATGCCTATCAAGGGAGGTGAGATAAGTCACAATGTTGCATGCTATACAAGGGGCTTAAAAGGTGTGACGTCACCTCTATAGGTTTGCTGCAGTCACTATGACTTCAGCCCTATCAACAAGTCAAATTGAAAGGAAAAGAGCACAACATTTCACCAAACAATCTTACAAAGCATTCAATAGCTCAAGACCAATCAAGAGAGAGTGACAAAGTCAAAACGTTAAGGTCTAAGCAAGAGATTTAACAAGGTATGACGTCACTGCTATATAATTTTTGTTGTCTGCAGGTTAGCTAGCCAAAGGTGGACGTTTTGACAAAATCAACCAGCGAAAAGACAATTCAACTCCACGGCTATGACAAGGAGACTAGGCCGCACCTTTCTATCCAATCAGAAGTTAAAATCAGCCAGGGCGTCACCTTCTTAGGGTTAGTTCAAGAAT
>JASDQU010101553.1:578554-592838 GCA_032191745.1 Picea mariana | reverse complement strand
TCTGAAGTGTCAACTGAAAGAGAATATTCTCCAGGTGGAATATTCTCTCGTAAAATATAGGAGATTGGATAATGACTAATTATGAATAATAAACAAGGTAAAATCTTAGGAAAAATAAAGCATAGGTGTGTGTGAAGTAACTCCAACACTAATGTTCAATGTAGAACTCCTCCACCTTTGTATCTTCCCAGGTTGATGGTCTCCTCCCAAGGATGACCTGCAAGAGCACTTGGGAAAATGATTCTACAAATATGTTATCTCTACTCATCCATATTAGGTTTAGATGTAAACCATTATGCATAAATCAAATGAAAAACATAAATATATCATTTGGGATAGGAAAAAGATTATTTTATTCAAATCCATAGATCGAAATTTACAACCTTTGTAGGACAATGCTCCATGAACCTTGTCTGGGCTCCTCTTAATGTTGCTCCAAGTTCATCTTCTCTATGTCTTCTCTCACAATCAACTGATCACTATAGGGAAAGGGAAGGGATTGTATAGGAGAAAAGGCTTGAGAGGGAATTGTGAGGAAAAATATCAGAAAGGGCTGCAAAAACTTGGGCAACGAGGGGAAGGGATTTTGGCAGATTTTCTCTGTTCTAATGCTTGATGTTGGAATGGGACCCCAAGACCTCCTTTTATATGAAAAAAGGATAGTTATTCGGTTTGGGGATGGGCTACAATGGGTGAATTGGTTACTAACTTTTCATAGGGATCTCGATCCTAAAAATCACATGTTATAACTACGCTTCTAGGAACATACGCAGATGTTGGTCCATTACTTTTAGTAACACCCACTAATATCGAAACACCACTAATAGGAATAGCAGGGAAGGAGAGAACATCACTTTTTGGGACACGTGCCAATGAACCACACGAGTCTAAACACTAGCATATAGAAAAATACATGCATTCTAATGTATCCGAGGCTAGGAGATCTCATTCCATATATAGTCTCAATCTCAACAGCGGTAGTAGAGGGGTTTAATCCATTGACTAGCGACGAAAACCAACTTCACTTATAAATTATGAATGCATGAGAGGTAGGATTTTGAGGTAGAGTTGAGGTGGCTTATTCTTATGAGCAAAGAAAAAGATAGGGGTGGGAAAAGGAAGCAAACCTCCAATATCCCGTAAACTCTATCGAATTCCTTACAAGTTTTTGGAGGTAAACGCTGGTTTTTTAGTAAGCATCTAGCATATGTACGTGGTTTTTCTAGCATGTAGATAGAATATGTGTGTGGGAAGTAGTGCAACAGAGTGCGCACATGCCCCAAAAAATGGTTTTTTAAATAGATTTCCTCGATAGTAAATTGGAAAATTCTACAAGTAGAAATGCCAATGCCATGTATGCATAAGTAGGAAATTTTAGGGATATAACACCTCGGAAGGGGTTTCCCCTGCTGAAACTATAGATGAGTTGAAAGGGTTTCTCCTGAACCCACCATATAGTGTGAATGGGGTTGAAGTGGACAGTATGCTAGCATACTAAGATCCTATAACCGTAGACGCACCCCATCCCCAAGCAAGGTTAGGGCCAAAAGGTGAGAAAGATATACTCTCAATGAATGGGGAAAATGGATGAATATGACCTCTGCCCAAACGAAATTCTTGGTAAGGATCTGAAGTGTTCATTTGACTGAAATGTGACACATGGGACGTCGACTGAGAAGAAGGTAGTGTTTAACATGTCCATCAATGATATATCGTATGAAAAAGAGTTTGTTGTTGATAGTAGAGATGTAGTTGTACTCATATCTTGAGTGGGACCAACGACCAACGAAGGAATGTTTTTGGTCAGAACGACGACACTTGACCAATTGACAACATTCGTTTGACTATAAAAATCGAGAGGAAGGATCCCTCTAGTGATGATCGATGTGGTGGGAGTTACAAGGACTCGTGACATAGACATTGGCATAGTGTCATCCATAGTATCCCAGTGAAGAGGTCTACTATCAGCAAGATCTGATCTCGGAGTTGGGACTTATACCAGAGAAAATGGATAAACTGCAGGTAATAGAGGATTGATATGTGGAGAGAATTATTTGGCTCCTATATCTTCAACTACTACTTCCTCCGGTTTTGAAGCGTGAACTTCTGGAGGTTTTGGATCTATGATCTCAACCTCACGATTCGGCACAAAAGTGCTAGACGAATCAAGTCAATGCCTTAAAGGAGGTGGGGGAGAATTATTCCTAATTTCTTCTTTAGAGAGAAGGCCTTTAATTCTCCTTGATCTATGGAATGGTTGGTTAGCCACTTTGAGGTGTCAACTCTCCATGGGACCACGATACATGCCACCATAAGAAATTCTGTGATTTTCAAGCACACTACTAGAAAATTTCCTATATGGAAACATCAGAGACAAATAGGCCTTGTTAATGCTTCGACCTGGGTGGATTAGATCCTAAGACCGCAATAGTCACAAGAAAGGGTAAAAGGCCCTCCAAACAAAGGCACGGGTTGATTAAGTCTCGTGGACCAATGAACAAAGGAGTGAGAAACAATTATCATAACCTCCACTAACAAGCCTTATTCAGTGCAAGTACCCATGCTTCATGGGGCACCCTTCAATAGTACTGATAAGTGTGATGTGAAATCCACCCTAGGTACCATGCAAAACCCATGTAGTCACCTTCTGAGATCCCTAGAAATGGCCACTATGGTCACCAACTCACAATCAACGTCCAATGGGTAGGGTAGCTAAGCTCGAAGTCTTGAAAGAACCTCCTCTCATAGAGGTATGGGTATTAACAAAACCTCCAATATACGATATTTCTGCTATGCTCAGTTAAGCTCTGGAGGGGTCTCTCCCCAGTTCTCCTTCACATGACCTCGTTTTTAGATTATGTGTTAGAGGAGGCTCCCGATTATATTTATATGATGGTTGGATTTAGGCTCTCCTCAGCTCAGACTCCTATGTTTATCTTATGGCCTTTGATAAATTTACTCTCCACCCTAAACCAAGGCCCTAGCCTCAACTTGTTTGTGTACCCTACAAAAGTGAAAATTTCTAATAAAGTTTTAGTTAATCATTCATTTTAAGGATTTTTTTACTCAATAAAGGCACGGATGAAACTTGAATGGTCTTAATCACAGATTCCAAAAGTAAAGAACTTAAGAACACAATGTAGTAAACATTTTCTTCAAATTAAAATGGTGTGCAACAATGCTTAAATGAAACTCTTTTTTTTTCAATGATGAAAACAAAATATTCTTTGAATGCAATATTTGAGACACTTTGTAGTGAAAACTAGAATATCTTTTCAAAAGACCTAATGCAACACAAAACACAAAAATTTGCAAACAAGGGTTCCTTTCTTTGAAAAATACTACCACTACAAAAGTAAAATGTAAAGCAACTTGAATGCTAGTTAACTAAATATTTTCTTTCAATGATCATAGGAAATGGTTCAAGAAATGGGTAACAAGCAAGCAAGTATATTTTTTTTCTTTTTCATTTTCAAAAGAAAATAAAAAACAAAAGGATTACAATTTTCATTTTCTTTTAGAAACAAGGGAAAGTAGTTATAGAGACAGAAAGCGTTCAGCCAAGAAACCACTGAAAACTCAGTGAGACGGGACGTCCAATAAGACAAACAAGTTTGATCTCTCAATCAACCTAAACAACCTTATACAAAAGGACTAAAGCAATATCTTTTTTTTTTTTTTTCTGTATAAATTTTCAGATTCAAGAAATTAAAATCCAAAAAGACACTCAAGATACCCAAGTAAACTGAAAGAAACAACCACCACTTCCAGAATACACCAAAATATTTTTAAAATCCCTATTTTCACACAGGTCTGTGGTTGTGTGTGCAGAAACTCATGGATATACACGGGTTGTAAACTTGCAACTCACAGATGTACTTGGGTTGTAAAATGGACAAAAACTGTTGGATCTGTTATTTTGGAAAAGTAAAAGAGAACACCAAAAAGGGGGCTTCTAGACACTTGGGAAATATCCCTGAGAGGATAAAACTTTACAGAAGAATTCAAGAAAACACAGAAAACTACTAAAAGGAGGAGAAAAGAAAGACACCCTAGAAACTGACCCAAAATAGGAGCACATCCCCAGTATGGTCTCCAATTTTGTTACTAATATATTTCCCTCATGACCTTGGTTCATGTCAGAATAGAGTGAGATTGGATATAGAAGTTTAAATATACCCTCATAATTAAACATGAAAACTAAGTATAACAAGTTTTTCATAGAGAGATATAGGGAAAGGAGAAAAGATAAGGTGTGCACCTTAAACCCTTTATCCGATGTCAACCCCTTCTCCTGCTTCTCGAAATGCTCCTGGTCTCTGTCGGTACAAGCTTTCAATAAGAGACCTATATTGTGTTGCAATGAGCTAGTTATAGGTCCTAGTAGAATATATTAGAAGTACACTTCAAATCATATATGAACAAACATGAACATATAATATTTCTATGGAACAAGTGAACACAAGATTGGAAGGAAAATATACTCTTCTATTAATCAGCGAAATAAGAGAGTTAGTTACAACTTGACGCTACTTCTGGCATTGTTTTGGGAACCAATCACTCAGGTTACTCCTAAAGTCCTTCAAGAATCAACTCAATGATACTCTTCCTCAGATAGTGTGATAAGGAAAGGAACACAGGTTATAACTATATACAAGAGAAAGTAACTCTAGAAAAGGAGTTTCCAGGTTGGGGGAAAACTTCTCAGAGGATGAAGGGGAAGGGAATCTTGCTCAATTTTCTCAGCATAACCTTGCACCATCAAACTTGTCCTCATAATTTACACAAAAGGTGATTTTATACTCTCCCAAAGGGGTTGGGGAGGTTTAAATCCATTTTGTATGGGCTTGGGGACATTGGGAAACGAGCCTAACTGAAAAAACTGTCTGAAATCTCAGAATAATTTTTTTTTCATTATTTTTTAGGGCATCCGTGGGTTTCACACTATAAAGGCATGGATGTCCAAGTGTTTCTCAGAGGAAATCCATGGATATGTTCAAAAGTCATGTTTTTTAGATGCCTTGGATGAGGCAAGGTGGGATTTTGATTTTGCAAGCCAAAGGGAAGGTTAGGCCATAACACAAATGCATAGGTCTGACATTTTATGCTATAACAAGGCCTAACATCTTGATTGTCTCTCCATTATTCTCTTCACAGACCAAACATTTAGACACAAAATTTTGAACATCAGTTTTAAGACCTTCCCAAAAAAATCATTCTTGATCATGTGGTACATTTTCAAGAATTTTGATTGTTCTCCTATAGGAGAAGTGTGCAATTCCAGAAGGACTTTAAGTTTGAGTTGGGAATTCTTACATAAATATAGGTGATCATGATACCATAGAAAATCATTCTTCCATACAAAATTATCTAATGAATTGAGTTCCTCTTGTAGTTGTTGAATGATCTTGCATACCTCTTAATATTGCTTCCATTCTATCCTTGTTTATTCCACCCAATCAAATTGTAGAATAGAAATAACACATAGTCAACCTTTTGTTTCTTCTTCTTTTATTGAAAGGGAATCTACCACAACATTATGTTTTCATTTTTTGTAGATAATTTCAAATTCATAACCAAGAAACTTTGTAAACCATTTTTGTTGCTCTTCTGAAGATAATTGTTCCTCCAAGAAGTACTTCAAACTTTCATGATTTCTGTTTACTTTGAAGTGTCTTCCTATTAGTTAAGGGCACCATTTCTGAAATGAATGTATTATGGTCAACAATTATTTTTCATAAATGGGTTTGAGTGATTTTTTTCCTTTAAGTTGGCTTCTTTCAAAAGAGAGGAGCCTTACTTCTTTCATTAAGAATACACCAATTCCTTGGCTTGAGGCATCACACTCCATAAAAAATGTTCTTTTAAAGTCAATTGTGGCCAAGATGAGAGTTGTACACATAGCCTCCTTAATTGTTTCAAAAGCTTGAGTTGTTTCTTCAGTCCAATAAAATTCTTCCTTCTTCAACAACATTGTTAGAGGTGTTGTTATTTGACCATAGTTTTTGACAAACTTGCGGTAATAGTTTGTCAATCCTAAGAATCCTCTAAGTTTCTTCAGCGTTATTGGAATTTTTCATTCCCTCATAACTTTAATTTTGTTAGGTTCCAATTTTACACCTTCATGAAATACAATATGACCCAAATATTCCACTTCTTGAACCCCAAAGGCACACTTGGAAGGCTTTGCATAATTTTGTTCCTCTTCCAATAGTTGTAATATATTGTCAACATGTTATACATGCTCTTCCCAAGATTTGATGTATATTGGTATGTCATTAAAAATTGCTAACACAAATTTTCTAAGGAAAGGCTTAAAAATAGAATTCATCAAGCTTTCAAATGTTGAAGGTGAATTAGCAAGTCCAAATGGCATAATAAAAAAATCATATTGACCTTCATGTGTTCTAAAATTTGTTTTGGGAATGCCTTCATGCCTCATTCTAATTTGATGATATTATGAACAAAGATCCAACATAGTAAAATTTTTTTTTATGCAATTCATCTAATAATTCACAAATGATAGGAATAGGAAACATATCTTTGATGGTCATTTTTTCGAGTTGCTTATAATATGGACACCTACACCATGAAATATCATTTTTTGTAACCATCACCATTGGTGAAGAGAAATAACTTTGGCTAGGTTGAATCATGTTGATGTCTAACATTTATTAGGTCATGCACTCAATCTCACTCTTATGTGCATATGGATACCTGTAAGGCCTAATGTTAGGTGGTACACCTTCTATTTGCAAATGAATAACATGGTCATGATATCGAGTAGGTGGAACACCCTTAGGAATTTCACCAAATACCTTGGAATTATAGGTGACAACTATTTGGATATCTAATGGAGCAAAATATATAGATGTTTGAACATCAAGTGAGCACAATTGTGTAATTACACCATGGTGTATCTTTTTTAATAATTTTATCATGCTATTGTATATTATCACCATAGAGGGTTTCCCTTGGATAAATCTAAGCTCAATTTCCTTTCCAACTGAGTAAAATCTCATGAAAAAATCTTGAAAAGTAAGGGCCACTATTCCCAATGATTGAAACCATTCGACCCCTTATACAACATCATCACCACCCATTTGGATGGAAATCATGAGACTATCCAAAAAATACTCCCCAATGTTATTCTTAATACTATGGAACTTCCAAGAACAATTTATGGTACCTCCATCTACAATCAATACTTGAAACTCTAGTGCTCAATATACAAATCGATTGATATCTTTTTCTAATTTGTAATTGATGAAATTATGGGTACTAATAGAATAAATCAATATTATTACATTTTTCTTTTTGATGTATCATTATATCTTGAGGGTTTGTGGAGTACTAGTTCCATCAAATGCATAACAAGATATTGTTGGAGTAGTATCTTATAGATCTATCTCTTGTGATGGTTCCAATTATTTATCTTCTTCCTCTTCATAGTCAATGTATAATAATTTCTTCTCACTACATTTATTCCCTTTACTATACTTGCTATCACAATTTAAGCACGGTCCCTTTACTCTTCTTTCCCCCATTTGTTGAGGTTTCAACCTTGTCATTTTAGAAGAGGGAATGTGGTGCTCTGTATAGTTATTAGTGGCCACCCTTCTAGTAGCCATATTGTTTTTTCCACTTTCCTTTCCATACTGAAAGATTTGTCTAGGGATTTGGGTTTGAAGAGATGCACCTCATGTTGAATGTTCTCCTTTAAAGTTCCCATAAAGAGATCTAACAAATTATCCTCATGAATGTTCTTTACCTTGAGATTGAGCTTTAGGAATTGTTGAATGTTCACTATAATTGGACCTTTTTTTCCTAAGATTTATCAATTTACTCAAGAATGTATTGTTTTTAATATCCCTAAAATGTGATATCAATTCTTCAGTAAAAATGGACCAAGAAATAATAAAATTCTTTTTTCTTTCAAAAATCCATTGATACCACACGAATTGATCCCTTTCTAAATACAAGGGTGTAGTAGATACCTTTTGTTATCTTGGTGTTCGGTGTAGAGAAAAGAATTACTAAATCTAGAATATCCATGTTATATTATCTTTACCATCAAACTTTCTCATATCGATCTTTGGAATGAAGTAGTTCCTTGATGTTGCATTGAGACCTTGATGGTTTCAATATTGAAGTAATGAATGATTTTGAAATTTAGTATTTTTTCTCCTCAATTGTGACAAAATAATCCCCATATGTAATTGAGTCTCAACACCATTGTTGTCATTATTTTCATGATTTCCTTGGATCTCCATATCTCTTTTTGGGAGTTTCTCATTTAGAGTCTGCAAGATCATGGAAGAAATGGAATTTTGCAATTCTAACATATTATTTTCCATCTCTTTCCTATTTTCATCCATCTTCATTTCCACCTCATCCATATTATTTTCCGTCTTTCAAATTTGGTAAAAATATTTGTCCTTTTCTTCTTAAGTCATGGTTGAGATCTCTTGAGGTTTAGTTGTTGAAGTAAGTTTTGGAGGAGCCTTTTAAGCCATGTGAGAAAATAATAATTCTCCTATTGTTCCTCTTTAGAACAAATTTTTAATCCCCAAAAACATATCTTCTAGTAAAACATTATGCCAATTATAAGTTACATACTTTTCAAACCCTTAATTTGGAGTCTATCCTCCTAGTTGACCTTCCTTCTGATGTATTTATAAAATTTCAGCACTTTTTAGTCTAGAATTTTGGCATGTAGTACTCTTTTATGTCCTCTCTTCAATTCCATAGGTCTGACCAAAATTTGATGTGTTAAGTGAAAGTTATGATAACTTTCCCAAACCTTGTTGATAGTAGTCTTGTACATAATGCCATGTGTCCAATAGTTAATACATGATTCTGAAATTTGGACCACCTATATTAGGAGATATATCCTCAGTATCCACCAACTTAATTGTCTAAAACCTCCTCAAAAAATGTTATATCGAAAATCCCAAGATGACCAGTTTAAAATTAAATTCAAGATGAGTCAAAACCCCTATATTCCATAGCCTATATCTCTAAAAGTATAATGACCCACAATATTAAATTTGTACAATATGTACCTTGATATGTATTCTAAGTAACCTCCAAGTTTCACTGTCTGAATCATCTTAGAAATAATGTTATAGCAAAAATTCTAAAATTACTCACTTGGAGAAGAAAAACCCTAGGATCGATGCTCTAATACCAAATGTTATGATCCAATTCCTTAAAATGATATAAATTCAATGATTATAGTCCACTTCAAGGGGGAAACCTCCTTTTACAATATATTCAATTCATAATACAATATGAGATGAGATAAGATGGTCCTAAGACTAGGTCTCCTTGATATATATATATATATATAGGACATGAAGAGTACAATTATGATGAAAGGGTGCAATGAAGGGTTCTAGCTGACCTACATATATAACACTATAAATGTAATAATTCAGTATCTTGGGCTTAATAAGATAGTTTATACATAACATGGGGATTTTTTTAGGGCTTAATAGTCAAAGTTTGATTGTACCTTGAAGGATGTCAACACCTTTGAAATGACATCGTGTTGAAGGTGTCTCTACCACTTGTTGTCACAAGAGTTGGTTCTAGGTTGTAATAGGGCCAAGCCTTAGCACATTTTAAATGAAAAATTAAGTTATCACTCAGAACTTGACTTGGGTTGCATACAAGTAAATTCTGAGATAACCTCGAACCAATTTTGATTAGAAGTTGCCCCTTCCAACCCAAGAGGGATCTCTCAAATATATGTCATGATAGGATATTCAATGAGCTTAACAGTGGGTAGATCTGTGGGTAACATAAAGTTTTGAGATTTTTAGGGTTGATGGGTTGGATCGTGAGGTAGTCCATTGGGCATGGAGTCAAGTGATCAAGTGAATAATAAGAGTGTTTTGACAATGGAAATCTATGGAACAGAGGTGAGGTAGAAGTTGATTATAGAGAGAAGGATTTATAAAAGTATGTCAGCAGAATAAAGAGAAAACATATCAAAATGCAAGTATCACTTACCAATGAGTGAATTCCAAGCATAAATCAGTGGAAAGAGATAGTTAGGACAGAGAATCTAGCAAAGGATGAGTTCTGAAACTTCATATCTCTACAAGAAACAACCTATAACCTGTCCTGCAATAGAGCATATAACAAATAGATGAATTCCATTACAATGACATGTTACAAATTAGGAAGAAAAGTGAATGGAATAGCATGAAAACTGACTAATAGACGAACCCTGTAAATAACATCACAAGAATCTTTGTTGTAGATTGAAAATGGCTCTGCACTCTTTTATTAAACATGAAAGAAAAATATTATAATCCCAGGAGTACTACTCCCGTCCTTCTTTTCCCCCCTTCCTTTTCTTGCAATGGATGATCATTTTATATAACTCCTCTATCTTAAGGAGGTTGAATCCTCATCCTAGGATTCTTTTTCGAACACCTAAATGAAAGTGAACTAATTATTAACTACTAATCACAACGGTAAATCGAACTAACTTCTGTTAGAAGCATAAATAATCCATACATTCCAACGAACTATCTACAACAGTAAATGCATTAGATCCTCCTCCATGCACATGAGTTGTAGTGGTGGATATCTAGCAGTTGGAATAAAATGAATACCTATCATCAACAAAAACTCCAAATATGATATTTCTTTATGGATCCATTAAGATAATAACAACCTGGGATTCTTTGTTTACTGCTTGCAATGTAAGGTCTTTTCCCCCAGTTATATTGTACACAACACTAGTAGCACACTCTATCGATATTTCGATGAGGGGAGCTGAAGTAGTTTGATGTGCAGCTTCCTCTGCTTGTTTTTTTTTCTAGATGACACACCCACTCCAAGCATTGCAGTTCCTGAATTACTCATAACAACCTTCACATCTGCATATTCCACATTTATTAAACCTAGAATTGTTATTATATCAAAAATTCCTTGTACACCTTGACATAGAACATCATTAGCAAGGAGGAAATCCTCTTCAAGAGGTGTCTGCTCTTCAACATCTAGTACCTATCATTTTGAATGACAATAAGAATATCCACGCATTTATGTAGTCTCTCAATAGCCTCCAAGGCCTGTATGGCTCTTCTACAACCTTCAAAACTGAAAGGATAGGTAATTACACCAACTGTCAGATTGCCTTCTTCTTTTGATAATCATGCAATAATGGGAGCTGCACTAGACCCTGTGCCCCCACCCATTCCAAAGATTCCACTATAGCTTCCTTATAAAATTTGACAATTGATGCGCACGATTTTATTTTTCCTCCAATGCGTGATTCCCTCCTCTGCGTAGTTTCTCTTCGTGGCCCTTCTTGCATGCGGCCTGGTGATTTGTATATTAACTCATGTATTGAATGAGTTATTTGATTTGTGACTTGAGACTGAGGCTTGAATTGAGGCTTTATAAATGCAAATTCTCATATAACCAATCGATTACCAAAACAAGCAGAAGACAAGAGCTTTACGGTGTCCACCACTTCTGTGAATGATATGTATGACTGGAGTCTCGATTTCAGGATTTCTGGTTTTGGGGAAATGGAGAAGTGGTTATTTAAAACCCTACGTCAACCAAATCCCCGAAATAGAGCCCAACTTTACATGTAATACCATTCTTCCAATTTCTGGGCGCGTAGCACACCCCTTTCGGGTCTCCTCGTGAGTCCTTCCTCCATGCAATTTAACGCTCTGACAAATGGTGTGTTTCATTGATCCCCACGTGAAACCTCTCCTTGGGGTCTTGTGTGCATGTCTTGTGAATTGGCATGTTGCTTTATGGTGGATAGTTGGAGATCGAGATGTAAAGGATGGTGGACTCAACAATGCAAAGGGCTTGGCTTAAAAAATATATATTTTTTTTAAACTTTAAAAATAAAATATTAATTTTAAAATTATATAAAATAATTTTAAAATAATATATGGAAAGAGAAAAATTTATAATTTGATTGTATAACTGACACTCTTTACAATGAAGGAATGTGAAGTAGGACAAAACGAGAGACCTGTGGAAACTTTTTAAAGCTTTGAGATCTTGACGGTAGAAACGTTCAGCGAAAATGGCAATAGATTTAGAGTTTTTACTGTGGCAGAAAGGTTGCGCCGAATGGTGCAAGGGCTTAGGGGGGCCTTGCGACAAGGTTCTGAAACTAAGTGGCATAACTAACATAAATTTTGGAGAAAGACATTGAGTTGAGAAATTTCCAACATTTGTTCCAACATAGGCTCCATCTAGGGATGATGCTTTCCTATAAAGCACCAAGAATAGTATACCACATGCCTTCATCCATTGGGTGACCTGCAATCGTCCTTATCAAACTCTGAATCATGTCACTTTACTTGCGCCTTTATGAAACAAAAACCACTTAGCATTCATGGGCTATGGAGTCGTAATGCTTTAAAACCAAAACCAAGGTGAACTGGAAACATACTGAAAACCATTGCTGTACTCTAATGCTTAAATTCAAGCTTATTTATATACATCACCTACTCTAATTACTGAAAAATTCCCACTGAATCAAATGATACAAAAATGTCAGTGAAGCCAATCCAATAATTGTCTACTTATTTGAAATTTCTCATGCTTTCTTTGAGTAGGCTGAAGAAGGAAACTGACAACTCCCATATGACATGTTGTTGATCATGAATGTTCAAACTTTTCCTCGATTCCTATGACAAAATATCTGTGACATAGCATACTCCTCCATTAAATGAATCTAAAAGATCAGCAAAAGGATCATGAAAAAATGCATGGTCCTGAGGTAAATAACAAATTTCCTCTAGGATTATTTGTTTTGCATCATTATTCTCAAAATCATCCGATCTGGTATGCTCGTGAAGACGGCTGAATTCTGGCTGAAGACCATCCTTCCTCCATGAAAAACCTACAACAAACTGTTCCAAGGAAATGATCCTATAATTATCGATGTACACATCATATCTGGGTGAAGCAGATAAATCTGAAGTTTTATTAATCAGAAAAAAACTTGGGGTATCAACTGTGAGAAACTCTGATCCTTTCTCTGGCATGCTTTCTATCTCAGATTTATACTCCTCCACATCAAAATCTAAATCATTCTCGAACACCAAATATTCTTCAGAATTGTTAAACATGACAGCCACATCTTTTTCATGAAACAAAACAAAGTCTACAAGATGATCTCCTGGCAAGGAATCATCATCATAAATAGGTTCATTGACTTCCTGTATAGTTTCATGAATTTCATCCTTTAAAATCAGATTTTCATTAATAATAGGAGAAGTTTCACTCACATATTCAGGACTGTGTGGATGCTGCAGATCTGTGTAAGCAGGCACTGCAACATAACTATTCAGGAGTAGATATATCTCTTCTGTAGGTTGACCATGATGTTGAATATCTTCTTCTTGAATATGATCACAAGAGCTATCATATCCTTCTTATTTATCAACCAACTCTTCTTCGTACTAGTTATCTTCATTGACTTGAGAAATTTCTGTTATTCCTTCCTCCTCTTGAAGAAGATTGGTTTGATCTTTTTGTCTTATGAATTTTATATTACAACAATCTTCAAAAAGTATTTCATTTGAATAGATTATTTTAGAATGTTGATGAGTAAATATGTGAAAATATTTCAATGAAGGGATACTGGAATGGGGTAAAAATTTATACCAGAGTCTAACATCTCTTTCCAATGAAAACATAAACAGTTTCATGAGGACATATTCATGATGTACATTTAATTCATCCATGAGCTTGTGGAATTCAAACGAGTGTTGAGTGGGATTGTCGTCCGCATATTCTCCAAATTTAGGAAGGACATCTTCCCAAAATTTAATATCTAGAACAGTGTTTGGAAAACCATAAACATTTGTAAAGTCCAGAGGATCAAACCTTGCAACAATCCGAGCGGCGAACAAATCTGACATTTTGAGATCAGTGGATTCGCCAGTGAATCATGTAGAGTCTTTGAACCAAGGAGTCGTCGGGTAAATGATCACAACCAATTGAATGTCTATCCCTTGTTCATCATCAAGAGATAGATATGAAATTTGTCGTATCCCAGGGAAGATAACTTCGTCCTCCGTCCCCGACAACGGTGCCAGAAAATGTTGTCGCAAGAGTTGGTTCTAGGTTGTAATAGAGCAAAGACTTAGCACATTTTAAATGAAAAATTAAGTTATCACTTGGAACTTGACTTGGGTTGCATGAAAGTAAATTCTGAGATAACCTCGAACCAATTTTGATTAGAATATTCCCCTTCCAACCCGAGAGGGATCTCTCGAATATATGT
>JASDQU010101553.1:557424-567470 GCA_032191745.1 Picea mariana | reverse complement strand
GAGAATCCAAATGACGTGGGACAAATTGCATTGGAAAGAGTACGGACTATAGTTTCTTGTGTGTGAATTTCAGAATCGAATGTTAAATATTGAGCGCGGGGCATTCTATACAAGTTTTGTCTCCTGAATAAGCCAGAATTGAACAAGGTCTACCATTCTCTCTATAACTTCTTTTTGGGGAGGATTCAAGGAGTGAAACTTGGAGAATTTTCAGAGAATAAACTGAATAATATTATATACAAGATCAGAGTATTCCAAGAATTGAATAATTGTATAAATTGAAGAAGTCTCAGGAAGCATTATCAGGTTCTATGTGATGGTTGATTGATGGTGATGATTTAATGTGAAGTTTTATTATCTCTCGTATATTCTTGGGTGGAAGGAAGGGGCAAGGATGGAGAGTTCAACTCTCTCTTGATATTGGAGGATTGTATCTTCCTCTTGGAGGTTTATCCCTCCCTTTACACTTGGAATCTGTAGCTACCTTTGGAAGTCATTACTTCCCTTTAACAATAACTACTGATTATTTCTCATATATTGTGCATGGTGTATTGTGGTGTATTGTGGTGTATTGGTGTAACTCTTATACTATTGTCCATTTCTCATTGGATATAATTGAATGGTTTAAGTATAAGTTGAAAAAGGTTTTAAATTGTACTTGATATTGATTCACCCCCCTCTCAGTATCAATAATTGGTATCAAAGCAGGTTGCCTTCAGAATAGTTTAACTACTGTAAGGAAAATCCTGAGCAGACATGGATGACCATGAGCACATTTCAAATGGGATTCAAAAAATTGATGGAAGAAATTATGCATACTAGATTGATAGAGTGAAAACTTACCTAACGGATTTGGGAGTATACATTTGGTACTCAATTGTAAATGTCTATGTAATCCCAAATAATGCTCCAACCGATCCAAATGAGAAGAAGCTTATGAGTTGTAATTCAAAAGCCAGACATGTTATTCTAGCATCATTTGCACCAACCATTGCTAGCAAAGTGATGGGTTGTAGCACTACTAAGGATGTATGGGACAAACTCAAGAGCATCTACGAAGGTTATCCAAAAGTTAAGCAGGTCAAGATTCAACGACACAGAGTAGAATTTGAAAATTTGAAGATGAATGAAAAGGAAGATATTGCAACCTATTTTCTTAGAGTTGATGAAGTTGTTAATTCTATCATAGGATTAGGTGAAGAGATCAATGAATCCTTGGTTGTACAAAAAGTTTTGAGATCACTTCTCTTAAAGTATGATGCTAAGGTCTCCACCATTGAAGAAACTAGGGACTTGACCAAAATGACAATGGATGAATTA
This sequence comes from Picea mariana, assembly GCA_032191745.1. Taxonomy (NCBI): domain Eukaryota; kingdom Viridiplantae; phylum Streptophyta; class Pinopsida; order Pinales; family Pinaceae; genus Picea; species Picea mariana. The sequence goes on along the minus strand of JASDQU010101553.1, from coordinate 566,150 downwards.
CATGGGTTTCTTATAGCATATGAAATGAGAACAGGTACAGAAAGTGACCAGCCAAACAATGAATAAGACTTTAAAGCCATAAAGAAAACAAAAGACAAGAATAATGACCTTGATGAAGAAATATCAAATTTCATAAGAAGGTTCCAGAAGGGAAGTGGAAGATACAAAGGTAAGTCTCCTCTCAAATGCTTTAACTTTGGTAGAATATGACATATTGTTGAAAACTGCTACTATAAAAAGAGAAGTCTCAACGATAAAAAAATCTTCTACTCCAAGGATGATGACATATCCTTTGATGAGAGTGATGAAGAAGATAATGATGGAGGAGAAGTCCTCTTCATAACCCAAGAAACCCAGGATGATGATCACAAGAATTCTAAAGAAGAAGAAATCATTTGTGAAGAAGATTCAGATGAAGAAACTAACCTTGATTCCTTTTGGGGATACAAAGACAATGCAGAGAGTGAACAAGAAGATGAGAATCTTGAAAAGTTGAAGTATGTTGAAACTGAAAATAGAAACCTTAGAAATACAAACATAATACTAAAAGGTGAATTTAGTAGTTGTGAAGAAGAGAATTACAAGCTTGAAAAGACCATTAATAGCTTGAAGAAACAATTAGAATATTATGAGAAATTGAAAGTAGAATTGGATCACACAAAACAGGAGCTCCTATTGACAACAGAAAAGTTGAACAAGTTTGAAAAAAGCACTGAAAAATTAGATGAGATCCTTAGCATTCAAAGATCTCCAAATGACAAGACAGGACTAGGATACAATGACAGTTTGAAGACAACAAAACAAGAAAAGGAAGTTGAAAATGATGAAACCAACATTCTAGAACAAGTTGAACAACAAGATAGAAGACTAGGATTCAGAAGGAATGAGACATCAAGAATATCATCTTCCATTAGTTATGAAAGCAATCATTATGAAGGAAACTATAGAAGAATAGATCGTGAACCCAGATGGACCACACCACAAAGAAGATCACTTACGCCCAGATATCAAAATTTATTTCTTGGACATTGTTATACTTGTGGAAATTTTGGACACAAGGCAATCAATTGTAGAATCATTGAAAGGAATAACTATGCAAGCTACATGAATGGTGAAAATAGTAGATATGGAAATGTTCGTAGACCTGTCAATGGAAATTATAATCCATTTGACCCATTAATGGATCAAAATATTGTATGTTACAAGTGCAATAATCTTGGTCACAAAGCACAAGATTGCAGAGAGATGAAGGAAGATACTCGTATGCCAAAAGTCTGCATACCAACTACAACATGGAAAAGGAAAGAAATTCCACACAATGAAAATTTTTGAATAGCATTGGTTGCTAAAGAATGCAAAGAAGAATATGAATGGTTCATAGATAGTGGGTGCTCATCTCATATGACGGAAGATCAAAGAAAATTTGTTAGCTTGAAGAAAAATAGTGGAAATGTTGCATTTGGAGATGACTCATCTACAAAAATACTTGGAAAAGGAACTATAAAGCTTGGAACTAAAAATGTAAAAGAAAGAAAAGTCCTATTGGTTGAAGACTTGAAGCATAATCTACTCAGTGTTAGTAAAATGTGTGATCAAGGATACACTCTTACGTTTGACTCTCGAAAATGTAAAATCAGAGAAAATAACTCAGGAAGATTAGTTGCAACTGCAACAAGAAGATCAAACAACATATACATCCTAGACATAAAGAAGAGAGAGAATATAAAATCCACAGAAAAGGATTCTAAGGAAGAAAAAGTCCCAAAGACAAAAAATAAGGATGAAGTATTATTGAGTGCCACATGTTCAGGGGGAGCAACCTCAAAGAAGAGAGTTACCTTTTGCCATTAAACTCAAGGGGAGAAGCCTTACCTTTTGCCATTGATGTCAAAGGGGGAGAGAAATTGGGATCATGATGATAGGGGGAGCATGATTGTTGCCATCAATGACAAAGGGGGAGATTGTTGGAATATTGGTTGTTGTCATTGATGTCAACTCTAGTCATGGGTTTTGGACCACAAGATTGATGAAGGTATTTGGACATGAAGGACAATGCACATGCATATACAACACCCATGGATAGATAATATACATCATGTTGTTTCCAGTGGTATGTGGCATGTCATGTGGATCCTCATGGTTGAGGAGAAATGAATTTTTGAAGATGACAAAGTGAATTGAAGAAGGAAGTACATGTAGGCCCTGCAGATAATTAAAGAAAATAATTACAAAATAAGAAAGTGTCAGGCCGGCCCTAATGTTAAAAGGAAGTAACATAAATGGTATAAATAAATATCATTATACATTCATTTTATACACAAGTCTAATTTCAGAGGAAATCAAAAGTAAAGAAGGTCATATTTCAAGGGAGGATAAAGTCTTTTGGTTATGTGTTCTAAGGTATGTTATTTTTAGGTCATCTTACCATTTTTTCTATAAATTTTTTTATAGAGTGATTCAGATGGTGAAATTGCTATGGTATTGAGAAGACATATCAAGGTACCCATGGTAAAATTTCCAGCTCTTGATTCGCTATAATTATGGAGATACACTATGTGGAAGATAGGGTTTTTGACCAGTCCTGAAGCTAGTCAATAAACAGGTGTTCTGGATAAAACAATCATAATGGATTCATAGAGAATCCAAATGTCATGGGAAAAATTATGCTGGAAATAGTACGGACTTTAGTTTCTTGTGTGTGAGTTTAAAAATTGGATGTTAAATATTGAGCGCAGGGCATTCTGTACAAGTTTGGTCCCCTGAATAAACCAGAATTGAACAGGGTCTATCATTCTCTCTATAACTTCTTTTTGGGGAGGATTCAAGGAGTGAAACTTGGAGAAGCTTCAGAGAATAAACTAAATAATATTATATGCAGGATCAAAGTATTCCAATAATTGAATAATTGTAGAAATTAAAGAAGTCTCAGGAAGCATTATCAGGTTCTATGTGATGGTTGGTTGATGGTGATGATTTAATGTGAAGTTTTATTATCTCTCGTATATTCTTGGGTAGAAGGAAGGGGAAAGGATGGAGAGTTCAACTCTCTCTTGATATTGGAGGATTGTATCTTCCTCTTGGAGTTGTATCCCTCCCTTTACACTTGGAAGTTGTAGCTACCTTTGGAAGTCATTACTTCCCTTGCACAATAACTATTGATTATTTCTCATATATTGTGCATGGTGTATTGTGGTGTATTGGTGTAACTTTTATACTATTGTTCATTTCTCATTGGATATAATTGAATGGTTTAAGTATAAGTTGAAAAAGGTTTTAAATTGTACTTGATATTGATTCACCCCCCTCTCAATATCAACAATAACAAAGAACAAACAAGAAAACATAATGATGATGTCAAATCTCCTCAAAGAGTGAGGAATCCTCCTTTTACTGTCAACCCTTGTCGACACGGCCTTGATATACTCCTGATCGCATCTACTGATGCACTCTAGTGGTCATTCCTGCAACCCTATGTCATAAGGGCCTCACGAGACACTCTGTGCTCCACCCGCAGGGGTGCCTCCTTTTACTGTTACTCTAAAACCCTCTTATCACCTATAGACTATACGCTCGATCTCTTCCAAAAAATTTCATGAATTCCCTACATAAGCCTATATAGCTCCAAACCCTCTCCAAGAATAAACCAAACACCAAAATGAGCTCAAATGAGGACTTTGGATGAATCCTCCTCTTAGTCTAGCTAGGGTGGATATTGCACCACTAAAACTAAACTGGAATGGAAGGATTTTACCAACCCCTAACAAAACCTTGGCTCAAAAAGAAAATCAACAAGAGATCAAATCATAATGCCAAATATAAGGGTTACCCATCTATTTATTCTTCCTTTGGGACTTATATATCTTTCCCCTTTTTTACAAAATCAAACCCTTATTTTATTTTTCCCTACAATTCTAATTAAATATAATTATTTATTTTATTTAATGTCACTTTTAGGATTTGTCATTATTCTAACCCAGTGACACCAAATAAACCTCCTTGAATTCCTTTTCCTTGTTGAGTATATCCTACAAGAGTCATATAGGATATTAAGTCATCCTCCGTCGGTTGGAAGGGGACATTACAGTCCACCCTTCCCAAGATTACTTGTCCTTAAGCAATTCTAGATCATGATGATGTAAGATATTATCTCCTTCCTAGGTAGCATCTTCTGCAGGTAGTCCTTTCCATAAAACCAAGTATTATTGAACGAACCGACTCCTTAGTATCCATTCCCTGACATCAAAAATCCTCTCGGGAGATAGAACCAACTGTCCTTCCACATATATTGGAGGAAGATTTGTCGAAGCGGTGACCTATTGTCCCAATTCCTTCTTGAGGCGAGATACAAGGAAGGTGTTGTGGATATTGGTACCCTATGGTAGCTCCAACTCATATGATAATTCCCAAACTCTCCTCACCACTCTGTAGGGTCCATAAAAATTAGGCTTTAGCTTCTCTGCACCACTCTTCCTCAGTGATGACTACCAGTAAGGATGCGACCTGAGAAAGACTAGATCTCTAACCTAAAATTTGTGTTCTACCCTATGACTATCTGCATACATCTTTTGTTGATTCTAAGTGGCCTACAAATTCTCCTTCAAGACTCTCAAGATGTCCTGACTTTCCTGCAACCCGTATTTTTCCTTGGGAGGTCATCTCTCCCCAAACACCAAATCCACAAAAGATGGAGTTTCGTAGCCATACAATGCCATGAATGGGATCATCTCAATGGAGATATGATGGTTGGTGTTGTAGCAATGCTCCTCGATATGCATCCACTTTATCCATGCCCGATGTTTCCCTAACACATAGTTACTTAGGTACCACTTGATCCATTTGTTTACTATCTCAGTCTATCCATATATCTATGGGTGATAGCTAGTACTAGGTGTCAACTCTGTACTAGATAACATGAACAAATCCTACCAAAATGCACTATGTAACCTATTATCCCGGTCATTGACTATGTTCCTCGGAATACCATGGATTATGAACACCTCCCTGAAGAATAGATCTCCTTCCTGAGATGTGTTGTACTCTGTATGAATGGAAAATAAGTGTGCATATTTAGTAGATACGTCCACTACTACATAGATACAGTCCCTACCTTTCACTTTTGTAAATCATGTGATAAAGTCCATGGAAATGTTATCCCACTTCTGCTATGGAATTGGCAATGGTTGAAGCAATCCTACAGGGTGTGTGAAATCTAACTTATTAAGTTGGAAAGTCATGCACTTCCTCACATGATGAAGTACACCCCTCTTGAGACCCTTCCATGAGAACCAATCCCTCACCTACATGTAGGTATTCATATACCCTTGGTTCTTTACTAGTGGTGCATCATGTACTACCCTCAAAATTTTATCCTTGAGTGTGGACTCAGGGACAAGATATATCTTGTCTTTGTAGTAAATGATGTCATCCACTACCCTATACTTGTCATCCTGAATACTACCATCCATCATCTCACAAGAGAAAGTATTCTTGGAATATTCCACTAAGACAATGGACTTCTAGTCTGCTAAGATTTATATCATGGATAAGGCCAAGGGTCTCCTCGATAAGGCATCATTAATTGTATTCTTCTTCTCCTTTACATACTCAATGTCAAAATAATATGCATGCACCTTACTCACCCATTTTTGTTTCCTCTCATTGAGGTCCCGCTACTCTAATAAGTACCTCAAGCTTTTGTGGTCAGTCCTAACCACAAAGAATACTCCTACCAAGTATTGTCTGAATTTGGCCAATGCATGCATGATGGCCAACATCTCCTTATCATATATCAGATAGAGCTTCTCAGGATCCCTTATATTTCTACTCTTGAAAGCTATGAGGTGTCTTTTTTGCATCAATACTGCTCATATTCCCTCACCAGATGTGTCACACTCCAGGACAAAAGTTTGTGTGAAATCTATAAGTGCTAACATTGGGAAAGCACTCATCACCCTCTTAATTTTATAAAATTATACATTTGTATCCTTTGACCATCGGAACGCCCCCTTCTTGGTGAGGTCTTTCAATGTCACATCCAATTGTGAAAATTATTTCACAAAGCACCTGTAATAGTTGCATATCCTGAAGAAACCTCATAGATATGTGAGATTCATGGGGGTGTGATAGTCTAGGATGGTATGGATCTTTTCTTGATGAAAATTTACTCCCTTGACACCAATCACTTACCCAGGTAGAGGATATCTATCAAATCAAAATCACAACTTTCCTCCTTGGAAAAAATTTACTACTCCTCCATACTAGTGAGAATATCGTCCACGTGCTTCAAATTTTCCTCCCACGTCCTGTTGTAGATTAGAAGATCATCAAATAACACTAGTAAAAATGTCCTTAACTATTGTTTGAATATATGGTTCATGCATGAATGGAAGTTAGATAGTGTGTTAGTCAACCCAAAGGGAATGAATATAAAATCATAGTTCCCATAGTGACACTTGAATGTTGTTTTATGGACACCCTCCTCTCTGACCCGAATCTTGTGTTAACCTAATCGTGGATCAACCTTGGAGAATTACATTGCCCCATGCAACTCGTCAATCATCTCATCGATCCTGGGTATTGGGGGGTGTTGATCACGGGCTTTGATCCTTCTTATATCTCAATGAATTTCTCAAATCCTTTTTCCGAAGGTCTCCCTTCTCGCAATGGTTCAAACACTCTTTCATGATTTCCAAGCAATGCTTGGGTATCCATAGGATAATGTTGGCGTTCCTATGATGGCTTCTCCATGGTGATCAAGAACTCTGTTGTGAAATCCACGTAATCGTGTCTAAAAAGGGCCTCCATGCACTGGTTAGACACTATACTAGGGGCACATGTTGACATACCTCTTAATATGACTCATTGTCCACCCTTTTCCTGGAACTCCATCCTCATGTATTGATAATTCATGCAGATATCTACCAATGAGTACAACCACTGAACTCCTAGAACCACATCATTATCTACTAAATCCACGACATAAAATTCATCGGTCAACGTATAGTTACCCAATTTTACCTCCAATCCTTGGATCCTCTGATTACACATCATGTTGTACCCATTTGCTACTACCACATCAAATCCCTCAGAATATTCCATTGGGATTTGTCTTCTGGTGACAAGTGAAACCTCAATGAAGTTGTGAGTGGATCTTCCATCAACCAATGTTGTAACCCTCTATCCCTGCACAAAACCTCTGACCCTAGAAGTGTAATATTTAGGGACTCCTGAAAGTGTGGCAATGGTCACTCCCTTGGGGTTGTCCTGCAATGTCATCAACTCGATAGCATTTGATGGATCACCATTGTCCTTTCCAATATATTCATCATCATATTCATACTCCTCATTAGAATCTACTTCAATGTAATGGAATTTACCTTTTCCCATACATTGATGACCTAATTCCCACATATCTTTGCAACTGAAGCAAATTTTGTTCCTCCTTGGTTCTCTCTGAGTCTCCTCATCGATCATGTCCTTCCCTGTCCATGGCTTATAGGGAAACTTTGTCTCCTTACCCCCTCGATGGGTGAAGGGTTTTTAAGCCCCAAACCATGAAAAATTACCCCTTATTAGGGCATATTACATTAGTATTGTTATTTTATTTATGTCAGCTTGGGTCCATTAGTTGTAATTGTACCTCCTAGTCTCCTATATATACCAAGGAGATCTTTTCATTTGGAATCATCTTGTATTTGTGAACTAATATGATGTATAAGGAGGTTTCCCCCTCAAAGAGGCTTATTATCTGAATGTATCTCTTTTTCAAGGAGATGAGTACTTATTCTAAGGTTTTTATCCTATTTTGATACTTGGTTCTTAACATTTGGTATCAAAGATAGACAATACTCGGGACTGGCTTCTTCAAAAAAAGTCTTCTTSGAATTTTTTCTACAAATGTTTTTATGGAATGTTTTGGGATCTGTAATTTCTATGGTTTAGAGGAGACATATATAGAAAATGTGGGTCCAAATTTCATATCTTGGTTCGTTATAGTTTTGGAGATACATTCGGTTCAAGTTAGGGTTTTGACTATTCCTGAAACTATTTTGAAACATGTCTTCTTGGAATTTTCGCTCCCGAAATGTTTTGAATTTGTTTCAGGTTCTTAAATTGCTACAATATAAGGAGGAATGGTGAAGTATAGTGTGTACAAATTTCATCCCTTGATTTGTTGTACTCTAAAATTTATTCTCTGAAGAAATTATGGTTTTTGGTTGGTCCATATTTCAGTCTAAAACATCTGTTCTTGCAAACCCTGTTATATCTTAAGCTACATACCTCCCAATTGAGTGAGACCTATTCCATTGGTTAGGGTATGAACTGAAGTTTTACTGGTGCAAATTTCAAGTTTTGAAGTGAAGACAATGACACTTGGCAGGTTGTACACGTTTGCTCTCGTAAAAGGGAAAAAATCAGCACATCTTGGGAAAGTTATCATAAAATTATCTTGGAGAATCCAATCATTGTCTAACCTATGGGGTTGGAAAGAAGACACATCATTCTAAATCAAGACAAAATTTTATACTCAGAAGGGCCGAAATTGCAGAGATACAACAAAAGAAAGGTCGGCTAGAAGAACAGTTTACAAATGAGGGTTTTAAAAGGTGTGTTTTGTTTTTAGAAATTTGCATATCTTTTGACTATAAGATCCAATTGGGGTGTTTCAAAAAGTGGAATAAAGTGGGATAAAAGGAGTATCACATAAAATATGGAGAATATTAGGG
>JASDQU010101553.1:540675-553766 GCA_032191745.1 Picea mariana | reverse complement strand
TATATATATATATATATATATACCAAGGAGACCTAGTCTTAGGACCATCTTATCTCATCTCATATTGTATTATGAATTGAATATATTGTAAAAGGAGGTTTCTCCCTTGAAGTGGACTATAATCATTGAATTTATATCATTTTAAGGAATTGGACCATAACATTTGGTAGTAGAGCATCGATCCTAGGGTTTTTCTTCTCCAAGTGAGTAATTTTAGAATTTTCACTGTAACATTGTTTCTAGGATGATTCAGACAGTGAAACTTGGAGGTTACTTAGAATACATATCAAGGTACATATGGTACAATTTTAATATTGTGGTTCATTATATTTTTAGAGATATAGGCTATGGAATATAGGGTTTTTTACTCATCTTGAATTTAATTTTAAACTGGTCATCTTGGGATTTTCGATATAACATTTTTTGAGGAGGTTTTAGATAGTTAAAGTTGGTGAATACTGAGGATATATCTCCTAATATATGTGGTCCAAATTTCATAATAATGTATTAACTATTGGACACATGGCATTATGTACAAATCTACTATCAATAAGGTTTGGGAAAGTTATCATAACTTTCACTTAACACATCAAATTTTGGTCAGACCTATGGAATTGAAGAGAGGACATAAAAGAGTACTACATGCCAAAATTCTAGACTAAAAAGTGCTGAAATTTTATAAATACATCAGAAGGAAGGTCAATTAGGAGGACAGACTCCAAATTAAGGGTTTGAAAAGTATGTAACTTATAATTGGCATAGTGTTTTACTAGAAGATATGTTTTTGGGGATTCAAAATTTGTTCTAAAGAGGAACAATAGGAGAATTATTATTTTCTCACATGGCTTAAAAGGATCCTCCAAAATTTACTTCAACAACTAAACCTCAAGAGATCTCAACCATGACTTAAGAAGAAAAGGACAAATATTTTTACCAAATTTGAAAGACGGAAAATAATATGGATGAGGTGGAAATGAAKATGGATGAAAATAGGAAAGAGATGGAAAATAATATGTTAGAATTGCAAAATTCCATTTCTTCCATGATCTTGCAGACTCTAAATGAGAGACTCCCAAAAAGAGATATGGAGATCCAAGGAAATCATGAAAATAAGGACAACAATGGTGTTGAGACTCAATTACATATGGGGATTATTTTGTCACAATTGAGGAGAAAAAATACTAAATTTCAAAATCATTCATTACTTCAATATTGAAATCATCAAGGTCTCAATGCAACATCAAGGAACTACTTCATTCCAAAGATCGATATGAGAAAGTTTGATGGTAAAGATCCTATAACATGGATATTCTAGATTTAGTAATTCTTTTCTCTACACCAAACACCAAGATAACAAAAGGTATCTATTGCACCCTTGTATTTAGAAAGTGATCAATTTGTGTGGTATCATTTAATTTTTGAAAGAAAAAAGAATTTTATTATTTCTTGGTTCATTTTTACTGAAGAATTGATATCACATTATGGGGATATTAAAAACAATACATTCTTGAGTAAATTGATAAATCTTTGGAAAAAAGGTCCAATTTTAGTGAACATTCAACAATTCCTAAAGCTCAATCTCAAGGTAAAGAACATTCATGAGGATAATTTGTTAGATCTCTTTATGGGAACTTTAAAGGAGAACATTCAACATGAGGTGTGTCTCTTCAAACCCAAATCCCCAGACAAATCTTCCAGTATGGAAAGGAAAGCGGAAAAAAAAATATGGCTACTAGAAGGGTGGCCACTAATAACTATAAAGAGCACCATGTTCCCTCTTCTAAAATGACAAGGCTGAAACCTCAACAAATGGGGGAAAGAAGAGTAAAGGGACTGTGTTTAAATTGTGATAGCAAGTATAGTAAAGGGAATAAATGTAGTGAGAAGAAATTATTATACATTGACTATGAAGAGGAAGAAGATAAATAATTGGAACCATCACAAGAGATAGATCTATAAGATACTACTCCAAAAATATCTTGTTATGCATTAGATGGAACTAGTACTCCACAAACCCTCAAGATATAATGATACATCAAAAAGAAAAATGTAATAAAATTGATTTATTATATTAATACCCATAATTTCATCAATTACAAATTAGAAAAAGATATCAATCAATTTGTTTATTGAGCACTAGAGTTTCAAGTATTGATTGTAGATGGAGGTACCATAAATTGTTCTTGGAAGTTCCATAGTATTAAGATTAACATTGAGGAGTATTTTTTGGATAGTCTCATGATTTCCATCCAAATGGGTGGTGTTGATGTTGTATTAGGGGTCGAATGGTTTCAATCATTGGGAATAGTGGCCCTTACTTTTCAAATTTTTTTCATGATATTTTACTCAGTTGGAAAGGAAATTGAGCTTAGATTTATCCAAGGGAAACCCTCTATGGTGATAAGATATAATAGCATGATAAAATTATTAATAAAATACACCATGGTGTAATTACACAATTGTGCTCACTTGATGTTCAAACATCTATATATTCTTCTCCATTAGATATCCAAATAGTCATCACCTATAATTCTAGGGTATTTGGTGAAATTCCTAAGGGTGTTCCACCTTCTCGATATCATGACCATGTTATTCATTTGCAAATAGAAGGAGTACCACATAACATTAGGCCTTACAGGTATCCATATGCACAGAAGAGTGAGATTGAGTGTATGACCTAATAAATGTTAGACGTCGACATGATTCAACCTAGCCAAAGTTATTTCTCTTCACCAATGGTGATGGTTACAAAAAAGGATATTTCATGGTGTAGGTGTCCAGATTATAAACAACTCGAAAAAATGACCATGAAATATATGTTTCCTATTCCTGTCATTTGTGAATTATTAGATGAATTGCATACAAAATTCTTTACTATGTTGGATCTTTGTTCATGATATCATCAAATTAGAATGAGGCATGAAGGAATTCCCAAAACAAATTTTAGAACACATGAAGGTCATTATGAATTTTTTATTATTCCATTTGGACTTGCTAATTCACCTTCAACATTTCAAAGCTTGATGAATTCTATTTTTAAGCCTTTCCTTAGAAAATTTGTGTTAGTAATTTTTAATGGCATACCAATATACATCAAATCTTGGGAAGAGCATGTACAACATGTTGATAATATATTACAACTATTGGAAGAGGAACAAATTTATGCAAAGCCTTCCAAGTGTGCCTTTGGGGTTCAAGAAGTGGAATATTTGGGTCATATTGTATTTCATGAAGGTGTAAAATTGGACCCTAACAAAATTAAAGCTATGAGGGAATGGAAAATTCCAATAACGCTGAAGAAACTTAGAGGATTCTTAGGATTGAAAAACTATTACCTCAAGCTTTTCAAGAACTATGGTCAAATAACAACACCTCTAACAATGTTGTTGAAGAAGGAAGAATTTAATTAGACTGGAGAAACAACTCAAGATTTTGAAACAATTAAGGAGGCTATGTGTACAACTCTCATCTTGGCCACAATTGACTTTAAAAGAACATTTTTTATGGAGTGTGATGCCTCAAGCCAAGGAATTGGTGTATTATTAATGAAAGAAGTAAGGCTCCTTTCTTTTGAAAGAAGCCAACTTAAAGGAAAAAAATCACTCAAACCCATTTATAAAAAATAATTGTTGACCATACTACATTCAATTCAGAAATGGTGCCCTTAACTAATAGGAAGACACTTCAAAGTAAACAGAAATCATGATAGTTTGAAGTACTTCTTGGAGGAACAATTATCTTCAGAAGAGCAACAAAAATGGGTTACAAAGTTTCTTGGTTATGACTTTGAAATTATCTACAAAAAATGAAAATATAATGTTGTGGTAGATTCCCTTTCAAGAAAAGAAGAAGAAACAAAAGGTTGACTATGTGTTATTTCTATTCTACAATCTGATTGGGTGGAATAAACAAGGATAGAATGGAAGCAAGATTAAGAGGTATGCAAGATCATTCAACAACTACAAGAGGAACTCAGTTTGTTAGATGATTTTGTATGGAAGAATGATTTTCTATGGTATCATGATCACCTATATTTATGTAAGAATTCCCAACTCAAACTTAAAGTCCTTCTGGAATTGCACACTTCTCCTATAGGAGAACTATCAAAATTCTTGAAAATGTACCACATGATCAAGAATGATTTTTCTAGGAAGGTCTTAAAACCGATGTTCAAAATTTTGTGTCTAAATGTTTGGTCTGTGAAGAGAATAATGGAGAGACAATCAATATGCTAGGTCTTGTTATAGCATAAAATGTCAGACCTATGAATTTGTGCTATGGCCTAACATTCCCTTTGGCTTGCAAAATCAAAATCCCACCTTGCCTCATCCAAGGCATATAAAAAACATGACTTTTGAACATATCCATAGATTTACTTTGAGAAACACTTGGACATCCGTGCCTTTATAGTGTGAAACCCGCGGATGCCCTAAAAAATAATGAAAAAAAAAAATTCTAAGATTTCGGGCAGTTTTTTCAGTTGGGCTCGTTTCCCAATGCCCCCAAGCCCATACAAAATGGATTTCAACCTCCCCAACCCCTTTGGGAGAGTATAAAATCACGTTTTATGGAAATTATGAGGACAATTCTGATGGTGCAAGGTTATGCTGAGAAAATTGAGCAAGCTTCCCTTCCCCTTCATCCTCTGAGAAGTTTTCCCCCAACCTAAAAACTCCTTTTCTAGAGTTACTTTCTCTTGTATATAGTTATAAGTTGTGTTCCTTTCCTTATCACACTATCTAAGGAAGAGTATCATTGAGTTGATTGTTTAAGGACTTCAGGTGAACCTGAGTGATTGGTTCTCAAAACAATACCAGAAGTAGCGTCAAGTTGTAACTAACTCTCTTATTTCGTTGATTAATAGAAGAGTATACTTTCCTTCCAATATTATGTTCACTTGTTTCATAGAAATATTATATGTCCATGTTTGTTCATATACGATTTGAAGTGTACTTTTAATATATGCTACTAGGACCTATAACTACCTCATTGCAACACAATATAGGTCTCTTATTGAAAGCTGGTAGCGATAGAGACCAGGAGCGTTTCGAGAAGCAGGAGCAGGGGTTGACATCAGATAAAGGGTTTAAGGTGCACACCTTATCTTTTCTCCTTTCCCTATATCTCTCTATGAAAAACTTGTTATACTTGGTTTTCATGTTTAATTGTGAGGGTAGATTTAAACTTCTATATCCAATCTCACTCTATTGTGACAAGAACCAAGGTCATGAGGGAAATATATTAGTAACAAAATTGGAGACCATACTGGGGATGAGCTCCTTATATTTTGGGTCCATTTCTAGGGTGTCTTTCTTTTCTCCTCCTTTTAGTAGTTTTCTGTGTTTTCTTGAATTCTTCTATAAAGTTTTATCCTCTCAGGGATATTTCCTAGGTGTCTGGAAGCCCCCTTTCTGGTGTACTCTTTTACTTTTCCAAAATAATAGATCCAACATTTTTTGTCCATTTTACAACCCAAGTACATCTATGAGTTGCAAGTTTACAACCCATGTATATCCGCAAGTTTCTGCACACACAACCACAAACCTGTGTGAAAATAGGGATTTTAAAAATATTTTGGTGTATTCTGGAAGTGGTGGTTATTTATTTCAGTTTACTTGGGTATCCTGAGTGTCTTTTTGGCTTTTAATTTCTTGAATATGAAAATTTATATAGAAAAAAAAAGATATTTCTTTAGTCGTTTTGTATAAGGTTGGTTAGGTTGATTGAGAGATCAAACTTGTTTGTCTTGTTGGACGTCCTGTCTCACTGAGTTTTTAGTGGTTTCTTGGCTGAATTCTTTCTGTCTCTATAACTACTTTCCCTTGTTTCTAAAAGAAAATGAAAATTACAATCCTTTTGTTTTTTATTTTCTTTTGAAAATGAAAAAGAAAAAAAATATACTTGCTTGCTTGTTACCCATTTCTTGAACCATTTCCTATGATCATTGAAACAAAATATTTAGTTAACTAGCATTCAAGTTTCTTTACGTTTTACTTTTGTAGTGGTAGTATTTTTCAAAGAAAGGAACCCTTGTTTGCAAATTTTTGTGTTTTGTGTTGCATTAGGTCTTTTGAAAAGATATTCTAGTTTTCACTACAAAGTGTCTCAAATATTGCATTCAAAGAATATTTTGTTTTCATCATTGAAAAAAAAAGAGTTTCATTTAAGCATTGTTGCACACCATTTTAATTTGAAGAAAATGTATACTATATTGTGTTCTTAAGTTCTTTACTTTTGGAATCTATGATTAACGCCATTCAATTTTCATCTGTGCCTTTATTGAGTAAAAAAATCCTTAAAATGAACGATTAACTAAAACTTTATTAGAAATTTTCACTTTTGTAGGGTACACAAACAAGTTTAGGCTAGGGCCTTGGTTTAGGGTGGAGAGTAAATTTATCAAAGGCCACAAGATAAACGTAGGAGTCTGAGCTGAGGAGAGCCTAAATCCAACCATCATATAAGTATAATCGGGAGCCTCCTTTAACACATAAGCTAAAAACGATGTCACGTGAAGGAGAACTCGGGAGAGACCCCTCGGGAGCTTAACTGAGCATAGCATAAATATCGTATATTGGAGGTTTTGTTAATACCCATACCTCTATGAGTGGCAGTGCTTTCAAGACTTCGAGCTTAGCTACCCTACCCACATGTTTGATCCTGACTATCGATTGTACCCCTTGGATGTTGATTGTGAGTTGGTGACCTTAGTGGCCATTTCTAGGGATCTCAGAAGGTGACTTCTTGGGTTTTGCATGGTACCTATGGTGGATTTCACATCACACTTCTCAATACTTTTGGAGGGTGCCCCATGAAGCATGGGTACTTGCACCAAATAAGGCTGGTTAGTGGAGGTTAGGATAATTGTTTCTCATTCCTTTGTTCATTGGTCCACGAGACTTAATCAACCCGTGCCTTTGTTTGGAGGGCCTTTTACCCTTTCTTGTGACTATTGCGGTCTTAGGACCTAATCCACCCAAGTCGAAGCATTAAAAAGGCATATTTGTCTATGATGTTTCCATATAGGAAATTTTCTAGTAGTGTGCTTGAAAATCACATAATTGCTTATGGTGGCATGTATCGTGGTCCCATGGAGAGATGACACCTCAAAGTGGCTAACCAACCACCCCATAGATCAAGGAGAATTAAAGGCCTTCCCTCTAAAGAAGAAATTAGGAATAATTCTCCCACACCTCCTTTAAGGCATCGACTTGATTCATCTAGCACTTTTGTGCCGAATCATGAGGTTGAGATCATAGATCCAAAACCTCCAGAAGTTCACGCTTCAAAACCGAAGGAAGTAGTAGTTGAAGATATAGGAGCCAAATAATTCTCTCCACATATCAATCCTCTGTTACCTGCGGTTTATCCATTTTCTCTGGTACAAGTCCCACCTCCGAGATCAGATCTTGCTGATAGTAGACCTCTTCACTGGGATACTATGGATGACACTACACCAATGTCTATGTCACGAGTCCTTGTAACTCCCACCACATCGATCATCACTAGAGGGATCCTTCCTCTTGATTTTTATAGTCAAACGAATGTTGTCAATCAGTCAAGTGTCGTTGTTCTGAACAAAAACATTCCTTCATTGGTCGTTGGTCCCACTCAAGATATGAGTACAACTACATCTCTACCATCAACAACAAATTATTTTTTGTATAATATATCGTTGATGGACGTGTTAAACATGGTGCCTTCTTCTCAGTTGACGTCCCATGTGTCACGTTTCAGTCAAATGAACACTTCAGATCCTTACCAATAATTTCCTTTGGGTGGAGGTCATATTCCTCCATTTTCCCCATTCATCGAGAATATATCTTTCTCACCTTTTGGCCCTATCCTTGCCTGGGGATGGGGTGCGTCTACGGTTATAGGATCTTAGTATACTAGTATACCGTCCACTTCGACCCCGTTCACACTGTATGGTGGGTTCAGGAGTAACCCTTTCATCTCATCTATAGTTTCAGCAGGGGAAACCCCTTCCAAGATGTTATATCCCTAAAATTTCCTACCTATGCATACATGGTATTGGCCTTTCTACTTGCAGAATTTTCCAATTTACTGTTGAGTAACTCTATTTAAAAAACCATTTTTGGGGGAATGCATGCACTCTGCTACACTACTTCCCACACACATATTCTATCTACATGCTATAAAAACCATGTACATATGCTATATGCATACTAAAAAACCAACGTTTACCTCCAAAAAGTTGCAAGGAATTCGACAGAGATAACGGGATATTGGAGGTTTGCTTCCTTTGCCCACCCCTGTCTTTTGCTTTGCTCATAAGAATAAGCCACCTCATCTCTACCTCAGAATCATGCCTCTCATGCGTTCATAATTTATAAGTGAAGTTGGTTTTCATCGCTAGTCAATGGATTAAACCCCTCTACCACCGCTGTTGAGATTGAGACTATACATGGAACGAGATCTCCTAGCCTCAGATACATTAGAATGCATGTGTTTTTCTATACGCTAGTGTTTAGACTCATGTGGTTCATTGGCACGTGTCCCAAGAAGTGATTTTCTCTCCTTCCCTGCTATTCCTATTAGTGGTGTTTCAGTATTAGTGGGTGTTACTAAAAGTAATGGACCAACATCTGCATATGCTCCTAGAAGTGTAGTTATAACATGTGATTTTTAGGATTGAGATCCATATGAAAATTTAGTAACCAATTCACCCATTGTAGCCCATCCCCAAACCGAACAACTATCATTTTTTCATATAAAAGGAGGTCTTGGGGTCCCATTCCAACATCAAGCATTAGAACAGAGAAAATCTGCCAAAATCCCTTCCCCTCGTTGCCCAAGTTTTTGTAGCCCTTTCTGATATTTTTCCTCAACATTCCCTCTCAAGCCTTTTCTCCTATACAATCCCTTCCCTTTCCCTAAAGTGATCAATTGATTGTGAGAGAAGACATAGGGAAGATGAACTTGGAGCAACATTAAGAGGAGCCCAAACAAGGTTCACGGAGCATCGTCCTACAAAGGTTGTAAATTTTGATCTATGGATTTGAATAAAATAATATTTTTCCTATCCCAAATGATATATTTATGTTTTTCATTTTATTTATGCATAATGGTTTACATCTAAACCTAATATGGATGAGTAGAGATAACATATTTGTAGAATCATTTTCCCAAATGCTCTTGCAGGTTATCTTTGGGAGGAGACCATCAACCTGGGAAGATACAAAGGTGGAGGAGTTCTACATTGAACATTAGTGTTGGAGTTACTTCACACACACCTATGCTTTATTTTTCCTAAGCTTTTTCCTTGTTTATTATTCATAATTAGTCATTATCCAATTTCTTATATTTTATGGGAGAATATTCCACCTGGAGAATATTCTCTTTCAGTTGACACTTTAGATTGACTAGTTGAGTTTAGTTTAGATGTTGCGTTGGTTTTGTCACCATGCAACATTGGGATCATCACCAGCTAATGCGCACTTTCCTTGGGATCATCACCAGACAAGCACATTACCCTTGATTTCCTGAGTTAACTCCTCACTACTCTATGTTTAGTCAATTAACTGAAGACTAGTTAACTCAACTAAGTGACAGTTCACTCCTGTAACTGCCTGAGAGACTAGACTAGGTGGAAGTTTACTCTTGTAACTGCTGGTGTGTGTCCAGATCATTCTAGACCACCACTATGGCTCATTAGTTACTCATGTATCCTATATCTATTATAAATTATTCACTCTTTGAGTGTGGGATACAATTAATGAGAATTCTTCCATTCTTTCTCTCTTGCTTCTTTTTTCTCAATTTCTCTCTGCAAATGTGTGTAGTATTTTCTAGCTAGATATATTCTATGTATGTTCAACACATTTACATGGTATCAGAGCCAACGGACTGCTAATCTAAAGCTACACCAAATTATTTTTGTAGGTACTAAAGATTGAAGAACGCAGAAAATATGGAATATATGTTTTAATCACCGATAATAATTCTCACGTCTTATAAATATTTGGAGTGGAAGCCAAAGATTCTAATTCTTCTCAGAAGTAGAGGCTTATACCAAATAACCATGGCAATGGAAGTAGAGTCTGATTCCACTGATGAAAAAAATGACTTTCTCAATAGACAAGATATGGCCATAGGATTTATCTTCTTGTCTATTTCTCCATAAATTCTCCACCAAGTATATGATGACTCACAAGAATCAAATCCAAATGAGTTATGGACCATATTGGAGGTTCTATTTTGGATTAAAGAAGATTGTGAATATTGCATGCAGGGGATTGGAAAGATAGAGCTAGAAGAGAAACCATCAGAAGATCAAGCCTCTTATTATGAAGAGTCTTCTACAAAAGTATTTGCACAAAGTTGTATTCCATTAATTGAAGATGATGTATAATCCATTTCAGATTTGTTTTCTGAAATTCATGTGGAAGATATATGGCATGCATCTCAGGAGTCACATGCAGACACTTTTCCATGTGCAATGCATGCATCTCAAGAGACAAAAAGAGAGCCGCTCACATAAGACTCAATTATGACATTTTATGAGCCAAATTTGCAGAAAAAAATTGGATATCTGAATTCCTCTCGAGAAAATATCCAATTTCAAAAAAACATTCGTCCGAAATGGAGTCCAGGAAGTGAAGTTATGATCATTTTAAAATCAACAAAATTTCAGCGTTTTTCCGGAAACGGCCACATGGTTTTCAAAATTTCATCCAAAATTTATTTGGATATTCTTCATTACAAGAAGATAAAGTGGATATGTTTGGACATCTCAATGGTGCATATACTTCATCATATGCATGCAGACATCTACATCAACAAAATATTCAACGAGCACAAACTTGCACAGTTGAGAGGTCTTCTTGGAGTGAAGGAGATGGTTGCTTAGCAACTACCTTTTGTTGCTTCTCACTTTTATTTTTTTATGCATTGTAATATGAGGCGGGGGGGGAGGGGGGGGGGCGCGGCGGGGAGGTTCCCATGAGGTTTTCCCTCTTTTCTCATTTATTTCAGTGTATCTTTTGTATTTGGGTACCTAACATGGCCTCATTATCAGGACCCATTCTTTATTTTCACCATAGTGATGTTCAGGGGGGTGTTGGAGTTACTTCACACACACCTAGGATTTATTTTTCCTAAGGTGTTTCCTTGTTTATTATTCATAATTAGTCATTATCCAATCTCCTATATTTTGGGGGAGAATATTCCACCCGGGGAATATTTTCTTTCAGTTGACACTTCAGTTTGACTAGTTGAGTTGAGTTTAGATGCTGCATTGGTTTTGCCACCATGCAACATTGGGATCATCACTAGATAATGCACACTTGCCTTGGGATCATCACCAAACTGACACATTACCCTTGATTTCTTGAGATAACTCCTCAATACTCTCTATTCAGTCAGTTAGCTGAAGACTAGTTGACTATTTAACTCAATTAAGTGGCAGTTCACTCCCGTAACTGCTTGAGAGACTATACTAGGTGCCAGTTTACTCCCATAACTATTGGTGTGTGTCCAGATCACTCTAGACCACCACTATGGATCATTAGTTAATCATGTATCCTACATCTATTGTAAATTATTCACTCTTTGAGTGTGGAATACAGTTAATGAGAATTCTTCCATTGTTTCTCTCTTGCTTCTTTTTTCTCAATTTATCTCTACAAATGTGTGTAGTATTTTCTAGCTAGATCTATTATGTGCAGGTTCAACACATTTACAGTTAGGACCAAATGTACTACTTATGATCTACTTCCCTATATATTTAGATTAATATATTTAGAGTGTTTGGGGTAGTTTAGGAATTATATTGTCTTTTAAGGGAGATCATAGCTCTTCCTATACTTTGACCCTGGTATAGTAATAGGAGGATTTTCCTCGCTAGTAGAATTGGCGACTCCACTGGGGAGTCTCTCTAGGGTTTTAAAGGGAGGTTTTTGGTTTTAATTGGCTTCTTTATTTTCCTTTTGAGTTTTTATCAAGTTCACTGAGTATTTTAAGGGTCTCTGATCACCTGCAAGGTGCCTACCAGCTTTTGCTTCCTAGTCAGTTTGCCTAGTCTCTTTCTTTTTTGAAAAATTTCATAGGTGTACGTGCTCTTTTTTGGCTCAGCCCGCGTACATACACAGTATTCAAAGTGGACAACCCACATACATACATAGGCTACTGGTGAAACAACCCATGTCTATGTGTCTTGAAAGTGTTTTTAAAAAGAGAAGGTTTTCTCTTTCTTGTCAGAAGATTTAGGCTTCTCAGGGATTTCTTGGACTCTACAAAGTCTTTTTTTTTTCCTTAGCTTGGGTTAAAGATTCATTTTCAACTTGTTTCTTGATTTTATTTTGTTTTCCCTAGAGGTTTAGAGTGAACTTTCAAGTTTTAGATCCTCCTTTGGTTTATTTTTGAATCCATACATTTACGCAGTTGGCCTAGGGTCTCTGTCAATCTTGGTTTCTATTTTCTGTTTTTCCTATTTCTTTCTTTGAAAAAAAGAAGAATTTTTACTTTGTTTTTTCTTGTTAAAGAAGTTCAAAAAAAAAAAAAAAAATTTTGCATTCAGTTTGGTAGCATAGCCTAGGTTGTTTGTTTGCAAAAGAAACAAGTTTCAGTTTCAAAGTTCTTCCTTGCTTTCCTGGAAATATAAGTAGTTTTGCATAGCCAAATGAAAACAATTTTTAGGGAACTTTCAATTATAAGATCTTGAAACATTAATTAGAAAAGTTGATATTTACAAAGGGGTTTTACAAGCTTTCGCTTTAAATTCAAAGTATCTTATTTTCTTTTAAATGCTCTCAAAGTTTTCTTCAATTTTTATCTCTTCCAAACACCACTAGTTGCACGATCACATACTTTGCATAAATCAAGCCTATAAAATTAACACTTAACTTAAAATATATAAGACTTTCTATTTGTAGGGTTCACTGACTAGTTTAGGCTTTTAAGGCCTTGAAATAGGTGTGAAGAGGAAACTCTTCAAGGCCATTTAAAACAAACATTAGAGTTTGAGATAGGGAGTGTCTAAAGTCTAGCATCGTAAGAGTTAGTCGGGACCCCCCTCTAACACAAGGGCTAAACACGAGGTTGCGTAAGGAAAGGTAGAGGAGATAACC
>JASDQU010101553.1:506204-540625 GCA_032191745.1 Picea mariana | reverse complement strand
AATTCAAAGTATCTTATTTTCTTTTAAATGCTCTCAAAGTTTTCTTCAATTTTTATCTCTTCCAAACACCACTAGTTGCACGATCACATACTTTGCATAAATCAAGCCTATAAAATTAACACTTAACTTAAAATATATAAGACTTTCTATTTGTAGGGTTCACTGACTAGTTTAGTCTTTTAAGGCCTTGAAATAGGTGTGAAGAGGAAACTCTTCAAGGCCATTTAAAACAAACATTAGAGTTTGAGATAGGGAGTGTCTAAAGTCTAGCATCGTAAGAGTTAGTCGGGACCCCCCTCTAACACAAGGGCTAAACACGAGGTTGCGTAAGGAAAGGTAGAGGAGATAACCTCTCCAAATATGGACCAAGCGTAGTGGGGATTGTATATTGAGGGACTTTCTTGGGAACAATATGGATCGCATTTTCCTACGAAGCCTCGTGGACCTAAAATCCATTTGGTATCCTCTATTTTCTTCTGAACAAATTTATTTCGACACTTTTGAAGGGCTTAGACTTGTTATTCTTCTCATTAGGATCAACCTGACTGTCGAATGTACCCTCTTGGTGACTGACTACGAGCTAGAAACTTAGTTGCCTATTTTTACAAGCTTACACAAGTGACTGCGGGGGTATACTGCGGTACCTAGGGAATATGTCAGATCACGCTTCACAGAGTATACACGGAGGTTGCTTCCATGTTCAAGTTTCACTTGCACCAGTTAGTTTCTCTAGTGTTAATTGGCGTAACTCTCTTTCCCACTAGTTAGTTGTCTGCTTGATTTATCTTTAGGAACTTTTAGTGTGTGCTCTTTGTTTCACGCTAGTCAAACCTTAGTGTGTCGGTTGATCATTTCACAAAGTGGAAGATCAACAACTCTGTCGGTCGCAAAGGCTTCACAGCCTATAGCTGGTTACTTTGGAGCCACCTCTGCCACCGTTGAGGTGAAGACTTGATCAAGAAGAATCGTTCGAAGTTACCAGGCTGCATGAAACTATACCCAAGCTAGCTCCGAGAGGAGACTTTCTGGCACCAGAGGAATCTATTTTTTTTTACCTCAAGATCGAAGGTTTTAGACCATCAAATCCTCCAATCACTGACTTGTCGATGCCTCTTCTAATCCAGGTTGTCCCTACTAAGGTGAAATCCTTTGAACACCAGTTTATTTAGTGACCGACGATGGAAGAAAATGTTTTTGCTTCGTCAAGGAGTCCCCGTAATCCCGTTATGGTTACCACTGGAGGGGGCATTGTACCTCTTCCCCCACCTCCACCTATTAGGACCATGGCTATCCCGACACCCACAAATTCAAGTAGTGGTTTGATTCTATTGACAAATTCAACCATTGTTCCGTTCACTCGAAACACGATAGGTGCTCCCTTCTCATATGTGATTCATGACTTTGACTCAAATTTAGTTCTTACTTACTCTACTTTACATACCATGGGTCTAGGTGTAGGGAGCTCTAATGCTTCCTTGCAAAGATCGATCCCATTCAATTCTATTCCTTATGGTGGGGGTCATATACCTCCTCCATCCCCTTTGCTCGATGGTTCTTTTTAGCAAATGATCGGGCCTAATGCTAACTATAGCTTGTTTAGTGGAGACAGTTTGGGACCTTCATCCTACATGACGTCGGTGGGATCTATGCCATTCTCTTTGTTTGGCGCATTTGGAAACAATGTTTTTTTTTTGTCTACTTTCTCGACTGGGGGAAACCCCAACTTTGGTCAACAGAACCCTTGCAAGGTACCATTCCTTCATAGGGAGTGATGACAGGAGTATACTCTACACAAGGTCTTTGGAATCCTTCGCAGGGCACATTTCCCTCACAAGGGATGTTGGTCAGGGGAGACCCCTTCCATACTCAATGGAACCCTGGGCAAGGTTCAATACCTATGCTAGGAGGATCGGCTGGGGGTATCCCCAACCAAGGTCCTTGGAACATGGCACAGGGAGCAATCCCTGCACAATTTATGTCGTCTAATTTCGGAAGTGAGCCAATGATGCAATAAAAGACACAATTTCCTTTTACTAGTCAAGGCCACAGTTTCTACCAAACCCCTGGCGAGTAGTCCAACTTTTCCTGGAAACCTGGTGCCAGTCAAAATCCAGGTCCCTCTTTTCATGTAAATACTCTACAACCAAAACTACCCTTTCTTGAAACCTCACATTTTCCAGACTTGTCGAGATTGTGAAATGAAACGATCTGTCATGATCTATGTTGGCCCCTCATGCCAACTAAGTTTCCTTTTGACATTCCAAAATTTGAGGGCAATCTTGGTGAATATCCAAGTGATAACATGACTACTTTTCACTTGTGGTGCTCGTCGAACTTGTTGAAAGATGACTCCATATAATTGCACCTTTTTCAATGCACTCTTATACGGGGTGAAACAAAGTGGTATATCGATCTTGACAACTCTAAGTACTCTTACTTTAATGACCTAGCTATGGTTTTCCTGAACCATTTCTAGTTTCCAGTGAGATATGATGTCGGCACCAAGTTGTTGGCCAACTTCGAGAAAACTAAGGTTGACCAGATCTTGGATCATATCCAAGAGTGGCATCGATGAAAGAGCTTGATTAAGGTCAAGGTAACTCGTGCATTTTTTCTTGAGTGGTTCTTGAAGTCTTTGGTTCCTTGCGTATCCAAAGGTGTAGCAACGTCCAGGGTGTTTTCTGAGAAAGAGGCTATTATGAGAGCCCAACAGCTAGAACTGATTTACTCTCAGTCTATCATGCTTTAGGAGATCTTACCTAATGCACCATGATCAAATCTTGATAAGGCCAAACAAAATTCTGGGCCCCACGCTGATGTAATAGTGGGTTCAACAAAAAATAAGTCCACAGATATGTTGTCTAATCAATTACTGCAATTATCGATTCAACAGACTGTGGCCAGTCAGATTCCCAGTTCGGCTACTTTTGGCACAGGGGAAGACCCAGGGTTCAATGCTACAACGCACCAACAAAACCCTAACTACTGACCCTTTTGAAAACACTTGCGAAGCACATGAAGTCTCACGCGAGGTAGAGGCAGGGGTGGTTGCAGGACTCAGGTTTTTGCAACCTTAGTTGGGAGACAGATCTGTGATTATAATACTTAATAGATCACTTAGCACTGTTAGTTCATAATTATTCAACCAATATCTACTCCGCATATAAAACAAAGTATTGCAACATTCACCCAGATCTAACATATTTAAGCACTTATCATAACTAAATGGATCACATCTAGCAGATTCAAGCACTAAGCACATCCACCTATGTCAGATCTAGCATCTAAATTCATCATAAGCATAAAGCATAAACATATATATATATATATATATATATATATATATATATATATATATATATCCAGAACTTAGCAAATAACACATAAATACATCAGAACATCGCACAAAGTAGAATAACAAAATATTTATGTGTTTCGCCCCCACCCTGGGGCTACGTCCACCGAATCTTCTTCTTTATTAGCTTCTTCAATAGGTTACATGCATAGAGCCTAAAAAACCCTACTCCGCATAGGAAAAATGATCTACGTAGCTCACTAGATCCTTCTTCCTTGCGTTACATCACAAAGCCCTTCACAGTCTTGTTACAACCACTTGCACCTAGCCCTGTAAGTCTCCCACAGTGTGCACAAAGCATTTACAAACCACACTTGCACTTAGTACTTATCTTATCGGAATAACATCACATGGATTCCTCTCTTTACATTGCCTAGACTTCTATTTATACTTTACAAAATAGGCCTAAACATGGGTAAACCCATGGGCTGACATCCCATACCCATTACATATTCCCAAATCCCAAAAAGGACACAAAAAGGGGCTGAGATCCTTCGATATCTTCTTCGTCTTGAGCTCCGTCTTTGATAGGCTGTCCAAGTTCCAAAATAGGTCAAAATTGACCAAGGATCTCCCAAAACTTGGTCAAGGGCCAACAGTCCCCCAACACTCACATGTGACTCGTCCCAAGCCACTCTGGTCTGACTAGTTCTACTTTGAATTCATTGAGCTTGGCTTGAGTTGCTTCGACTTGTTGTTGTGCTACGGCCTCCTGTGTAGTGAAATATTGGATGACTGCATCGTTTATAGGTCCCTCTAGACGTTGTTTAGCTGTAGTGACAACTTTCTCTAGCTCTGCTCCTTGGCCTTCTACCTCTGTAAAAAATTGATAAGCCTTTTCTTGTACAGGTTGGAGTTTATGAGTTACCTCCATAACTCTACTCTGGATATTGTGGATCTGTTGCTGAGTGGTCTGCTGCTCTTGGGATCAATTCATTCTTTCCACAACTGACAGGGGCTTCAACTGTGCCTGTATATTTCCGGCTTGATACTTCACCTCTTGGAGCTGCGACTCCAGTGCCTTCAATTCTGGGTTCTCCATGAGTTGTTCATAGGTCTGGGCACTGTGATCAGTGAGATTCTTACATTCCAGGGTATGAGCCTTTATCCTTTCAACTATGCTCCAGGCGGTTGCTTCTCTTTGGTCTCTTACATCTTGTGGGGTCTCGGGTACTATGCGTAGTTCCAAGTCTGTGATGCGTTGTTGTAGCTACTGGATCACTTCTTCAAGTTGCGCGACTTGTTGTGTAACTTGATCTTCTACCTTTACTTCTACGACTGTCATAGATAGAAGTGCTCTGTTGACCACTTCCTTTACTTCGAGTTTCTCTGCGAGCAATTGTTCCTTTTCTTGTTGTAGCTGTGCTTTTTCTTCGTCAAACTTCACTTGGAGAGAAATATTTTCCTGTTCTGTAGCATTATGTTTCTCTATGAGTATCCCTTGTACTTGTGTCAAATCATGTGTGGCTTTCTATGTTTCTTCCTCTGCTCATCGAAGGTTAGCTTCGACTGAATCGGCTAAGCGGTGGAGTTGAGCTGGTTCATCTCCTAATTCTAGCTCTCTCGACGCAGTGGAGACTATGCAGCTGGGTTGTAGGGCCTATTGTAACCCTTGGAGTTAAGTCTCAATTTGATCATATATCTCCTCTTTCTTTGCTTCTTGTTTCTCTGCTATTTCCAATGAAGCATCTTGTAGGTCTTCTATGAGGAAGTCGAAGTCATCGGAGGTGAGTACAGTCTGCATCTTGGTCATGGTGGCCTTCGATTTCTTCTGGGAGGAAGGTTTCAGAGGCAAAACTTTCCTCTTCTTTAGGAGATCAACCTCGTCTCCTTGCTTTTGTTTGACTTCTTTGTCACCTAACTCTTCTCCATCACCTCCTTGCTCTAGTGAAATGGAAGCAGTCTTCATGGATGCACTATTTAATTCTTGGACCTCTTCAGTCTTCTTTGTCCTGCTAGGTTTGGGTGTATCCTACGCAGTTTCTGGGATGTTGATGTCGGATATCTCCGTAGGGTCTACTGGAATAAGGAGGTCCATCAACTAGTCCTTATTGATCTCCTCCAAATCCTTCTCTGTCAGCTTGTAGTAGGACTAAAGTTGTTGCTTGTGTTCATCAACGCGCATTGTGATGTAAATAAAATTTCGATCTGCGCTGAACTTCATCAGAGGCCTGAACCAGTGTAGAGTGTTCGGAGTCATGCGAGGCTCGAAATTTATGGCTACCTTCAGCTGATTGTAGTAGGTATGAAAAACAGTATTTGGCTGCCACTGTTTATTCATATAGCTTGAATACCATAGTGTACTGAACTTCGTGGCTAGTGGTTCAAAAGGCTCGATGTCTGGGAAGGTCTCACCTTCTGGTAGATCCCAAGCAATAAAAGTTATAAGGATCAAGAGCCAGCTGAAATACAATTCATATGCTTGATCCTATGCTTTCCTGTAGTCAATTTCCAACTGGTTCACTAGGTACTTCACCCAATTCATCTGAAGGCCTTCCGCACACTTGCCTATGAGGTCGACTACAAGACCGGTGACTTGGGTAGGTCGGTTATTTTGGACTAACTTCCCTGCAATCAATTGAAAAGTGAGGTACACTGCACCACTCTAGATAGAAGATAACTCGTAGCCTCACATTCCCTTCTCGACATCGCCATAAGTGTCCTTGATCCTCTGTGCTAGAGCACGATCCATGGCTTTTCCGGGGTAAAAATCTTGTGGATCAGTTCCTTGCATACTCAACCCCGTGATTCAATTGATCAACGTCAGATCAACTATTATACGTCGGTTTAGCCACAAATAACTGCCATGGTAACAAGACATCAACAACTTGACACGTGCATTTACCTCCCGGTGTCTTTCGAAGTGGGGAATCTTCATGACGTTGAGCAGGGTGGACTACACGAGGTTCATAGTCCACAACTAGGGGATTATCTTCAAATTCTTCCCCTTAGTTTGAGTCAGGTACTTATGTGGGGCGAGCATGTTATAAACTTTGTGATCTCCAAGGTTGAAGTCACTAAACTTCAATGCTACAATTTTATCTTGGTTTGCTCGAACTGGAAGTATCCCCTTTGGGAGGTACACAGTGACCAAGGTGTATTCGAAATCTCTAGGCACGTTGTCTCGATTTATTGCACCACTTAGAGGTGGTAGATAGGTGGATAATATGGTTGGGATCAATTTGGCATTCGCTAGATCATCCCTGTGCTTGGTTTTCTTTTCATCTAATGGTTGGGATGGTCCGTCTCCACGAGCAGTGGACAGAGAGGCTAGAATTCCTCTCATCGATGATGCTTTTACACCTGTAGACATCGACATGACTCTTTCAGTCATGAGGTCAAGCATAAATTCTTCAACAGCTTGCTCTGCAACGCTCGACTCATCCGACATACACGCTCGGGGTTAACAATCTTAGGCTCGGGGGGTAACTTAGACACAATAATGAGATAGAGAGAAAGAGAGCGATGATTTCCGTATAAAATCAACTTATTCTATGGGCTCAAATTCTCAGTTGGCAAAAGTGTTCTCGGTGCATGGCGCGATGATATAAATAGGTAACTCGGCAATGGGTTGCTTGCAACGAGTATGAAGCCTTCATTAACTTTGTTATGTCCGTTATGATGGTCCCAATGGTTGGATGGCGAGATGTCTGTCCATAAATGTATTTATGCCTATTCAGCGCGTTGGTCTAATGGTTATAATTTCCCCAACGAATATATTTCTTCGCCATGGCGAAGTGCCATGCGTCGTTGTTTTGATATCCCGACGAAGCTCCAATTTTGCAAATTTTCCTTCTGCGAGGTTCCCTCTGTAATATTCTGAAACTTGTCGATCTTATCTCTCTTTTTACTTAGCTTTCTAGCCTTCTTCCCACTGAGCTACGTCTCGGTATGCCTTTTTCCGTTCTAATCCTTAGCTTCTTTTGGCATAGTTACTTCATGTTGTTGAGATTCTTTCCTAATATTCAAGGGTAACCCTTCTTCTTGATATGGAAAAGGTACTTCAATCTTTAGTGGTTCTTCTAGTGTTGTTACAACTTCGACATCTGGGTTTCTGGTTCTCAATAGCTTCACTAGGTTCTCTTGTTCTTCAATCAAGTGTGCAATCCTCCTAGTTATAAAATATTTTAACTCTTGCTTCTTCTTCTCTAAGAATTCTTCTTCTTCTTTCTTTCTGGCATGATCTCTTTCAATCCAAGGTATTCCTAGTAACATGGTAAATGGAGTGTTGTCCTCAATAAATTTTATTATCTCAAAATCTTCTTCAGTCGAAGTTCCATTGGCATTCATAGGTATCTGAGAGAGCTTTCCACATAGGTTTACCATCTTGCCTCTAAATAAACCTATTCCTCCTAATGAATAAATCATAGCAGGCCTCCCTATAGCTTCCCAAGTTTTCTCTGTCATGATATTCACTTGTGTTTCCTCATCTAGAACACAATCAATGTCGAAGTCTCATATTCTTGCTTCAAGGAATTCTTTTTCGTTGAAGATCTCTAATAAGATGACATGTCGGTGATCATTAAGGGTTTCTCTTATCTGTAGCAATACTTTTTCTGAATATTTTTGGGGTTCTACCATTTCTGGATCTGCCTTAGGCTTTTCTTGTCTCATATTCATTTCTTCAAGCTTAGCAATCATTCTAGGACAATCCAATACTTCATGGTCCATATATTTACAACAAAGACAACTAGGTATTCTCCCAGGGCATTCCTCTATAAGATGTCCCGATCTTGTGCAACTATAACAGAGGGTTAATGCTCTCTTTTGTTTAAATGATCCCCAACCTTTCCTATACTGTGTGCTAGGATCATGGTAGCTAACCTGTAAAAATTTCTTTGTAGGATCCTGCATACACTTATTAGTCAAAACATTCTTTCTATGCATAGGTAGGACATATTTTTCAGTATTCTTATCATATCTACTCATATCAAATCTTCTTTCATCTATTAATACCCTAGTTTTCAAGCTAGGATAGAATCTATCAAATATACCTAGATTCATACTTTTGAAACAAAAATTTCCACTAATCTTACTTCTACAAAGCACAAAGCCTTAAGATCTATAACTTTCCACTATTCTTACCTTTATCAGAGCACAGAGTTTTCAAATCTTACCTCTTTTATTCAGATCGAACTTCTTTTCCTTAGCACAGAGCTTGTTAAACTAAGTAGAGTACTGCACACTAGAGCAATACATCTATGCACAAAGATTTCACAATTTTAGGTCGGATATTTGCACAAAGGTTCTTCTTCCTCAGTTCCCATCAATCACAGTTTTAGTCCCGACAACAGAACCATTTGTTGGCACAGGGGCATACCCAGGGTTCAACGCTACAACAACACACCAAAAAAAACCTAACTACCAGCCCTTTTGGAAACACCTGCGAAGCAGATGAAGTCTCACCCGAGGTAGAGTCAGGGGTGGTTGCAGGATTCAGGTGTCTACAACCTTAGTTGGGGCACATATCTGTGATTATAATACTTAATAGATCACTTAGCACTGTCAGTTCATCATTATTCAACCAATATCTACTCTGCATATTAAATAGAGTATTGCAACATTCACCCAGATCTAACATATTTAAGCACTTAGCATAACTAAATGGATCAGATATAGCATATTCAAGAACTAAGCATAACTAAATGGATCAGATCTAGCATATTCAAGCACTAAGCACATCCACCTATGTCAGATCTAGCATCTAGATTCATCATAAGCACAAAGCAAAAACATATCTATCTATCTATATTTATCCAACACTTAACAAATAACACATAAATACATCAGAACATCGCACAGATAAGAATAACACAGTATTTACATGGTTCACCCCCACCTTGGGGCTACGTCCACCAAATATTCTTCTTTATTAGCTTCTTCAATAGGTTACATGCACGAAGCCTCAAAAAACCTACACCGCATAGGACAGAAGATCTGCGTAGCTCGCTAGATCCTTCTTCCTTACGTTGCAGCACAAAGCCCTTCACAGTTTTTTTACAACCACTTGCACCTAGCTCTGCAAGTCTCTCATAGTGTGCATAAAGCATTTACAAACCACACTTGCACTTATCACTTAGATTATCGGCCTAAACTCACATAGATGCCTCTCTTTACATCGTCTAGACTTCTATTTATACTTTACAAAATAGGCCTAAACATGGGTAAACCCATGGGCCGACATCCCATACCCATTACGTATTCCCAAATCCCAAAAAGGGCCCGAGATCCTACGATCTCTACTTCGTCTTGCGCTCTATCTTTGATAGGTTGTCAAAGTCCCAAAATAGGTCAAACTTGACCAAGGATCTCCCAAAAATTGGTCAAGGGCCAAAAACTACCCCCATAACCCAGACTTCAGATGTACATAGTGTGCAATCGACAACTCCCAAGGCCAACCAACAGACCAAGGGAAAGAATAAAAAAAAAAAAAAAGGGAAAAGGGGATAAAAAAAAAAAAAAAGGGAAAAGGGGATAAAAGGGTTGCTAAAAATGTTGGCGAGGTAAAAACTGAGAAGAGGAAGGTGAAGTTTCCATGTAATATTTGCACGGACGACCAGTTAACTCACCTGTGCCCTTGGCTTGCAGAAGCCTAGAAGCTACTAGCACAATAATGACCTGCTATGTTGAAAAACCCTTTTCCACAAGGAAAAACATGGCTTAGGCTTCTACATCTACGAGTGTAGTTGGGGGTAGTCAGGGACCCCCCGCACCTAATTCTGATAAACCAGCCGCAAAAATTTACATGATGAATGCCAATGCTCATTTATCAAATGGGACACATGACTATGGGACATTGAAATCTGTTGAGAAGGGAAAGGAGGCCTCCAACCAATTGAATCCTCTTCAAATTGAGAAGACAATTGGTGAGCCAATGACTCACATCCCTAAAGGTGCGTTTAAGAAGGCTTCCCATAACCCAAATGTGAGGCATGATCAGAACTACTCCATCATGGAGGATTTGGCACAAACCCCTTGTGCAATTTCTGCTCTGGATTTCCTCCATAGTTTCCCCTCACAAAGAAAATATTTGTTGTTTGCCTTGGGAGTGGTAGAAACTAGTATTTTAGGAATGATTTTTTTCGATCCAACCAACCTTAAACCTCATCTTCCTCACAATGTCGCCTTTCAGATAGTAGCGACATACACCATGAAATCATTGACACAAAACATTTTTCGTACGGTGGTTGATGAGGGTGTCTCGACTTGTGTGATGGTATTGGCATGTTGGAGGGCCATCGACCATCCTAAGTTGTCTTCATCGCTTACTTTACTTACAAGTTTTGATGGTCGGTCGTTCATACCACATAGTATAATTCATTCTTTCCTCATGCAGTTGGAGGGTAAGACTATGTGCGTCACGATTGAAGTAGTCGATGCGCCTCTTGACTACAATCTTCTGTTAGGACAGATTTAGAGTTACACAATGCACGTGGTTGTAGCCACTATTTTTCAGGTCTTATGCTTTCTGCACGAGGGTCAG
The DNA here is from genome assembly GCA_032191745.1 of Picea mariana. Classification (NCBI taxonomy): domain Eukaryota; kingdom Viridiplantae; phylum Streptophyta; class Pinopsida; order Pinales; family Pinaceae; genus Picea; species Picea mariana. Next base: position 529,787 of record JASDQU010101553.1, on the reverse strand, counting down.
ATTATAACCCTTGACTAGTTGTCCTTCTCTCCTTCCGATCCTTCATCGGGGGCTTCCACGGTTCCAATGATTGATAACCCGCAACCTGGAACTGTCAACTTAGGTGCCATATTATTTTCATCGTTGATGGGAACTTTTGATTATCCACCGCCTTCCAATGATGTAAGGTTTATTTCGGTTGTTCCTGTCCATCCGAAGGTTGTAATTTTTAAAGTGTTGTCTTTTAAAACGATCTACTTTCAGGACCCATGGACTTTACATTCCCCATCAGCTTTGATGGAAGGGAAAGGGAACCTTGACATGTCCATGCCCTTATCTGTGGCTAAGGTTGCATACTTTTTTTGTCCAGCAAGCCTCAACCAACCTTGATCCAGCTCCCCCACAGGAGCTAGATCTAGTTCTAAAGCTTATTTTCCCTTAGGACTCTCTTTCCGCTCAAGACCCTTTAAAATTAGTCTTTCCCTCTGACGAGGAGATTTTAGAGGCAATGACTATTCCTGACAGACCATGGGATGATCTACACCATAGATCTTATTTTCTTCCCCAACTTAGGAGAATAGAGGAAAGAGAGTTTGTTTTGACCATGAATGGAGATATCCCTTGTCCTATTAACCCTATGTCTATGCACAGAGTATACGTTGAGGGAAACATGGCAAGTATTGTTGCAATGATTTATCTACATAATCCATGACGTTGTGGAGAATGTCTTTATTAGAGAGGATTTATCCCCCGAAGAGATTTAAATTTACACTGAGTTGTTTAAAGAGTTCTGCAACATTGTTTCCTAGTCTTACGAGGAAATTCCAGGAATCGACCCACTAATTGTTGAACATGAAATCAACACTTATCATGATGTCAAACTAGTCCGACAAAAGCTTTTCCTGGTCAATCCTCGAAAATAAGTGGCGATAAAGGCTGAAGTAGAGAGATAGCTCAAATATGGTTTCATATACCATGTACAATTGACGGGATGGGTATCAAAACTAGTTCTTGTCAACAAGAAACTTGTCACTTTTCGTGTTTGTATGGATTTTCGTGATTTGAACAAAGCTTGCCCAAAAGAAAATTTTCCAACCCTATTTATTGATCAGATTGTCGATGAGTGTGTGGGTTGTGAAGTATTTTCTTTCATCGACGGTTTCTCGAGATATAATCAAATTAAAATCAAACCCGAGGACCAACATAAAATGGCGTTTATTTTTCCTTAGGGTACCTTTGCGTATCGAAATATGCCTTTTGGCTTGAAGAATGTTGGAGCTACCTTTCAGCGGGCCATTAGTGGAGGTGTACCTAGATCATCTAGCATCACGTTCTCGTAAGAGATCCGATCATCCCTCTCATTTACGACTAATCTTTGAGCGATGTCGCTATTATGCGATTCGCTTGAATCCAAATAAGTGAAGCTTTTGCATGACATTGGGTCGTTTATTAGGTTTCATCATGTCACAAAAATGGATCATGGTTGATCCTCTTAAGGTTTAGGTGATAGTTCAATTTTCTCCCCTGCGCACAGTACCCTAGCTTTAGAGCTTACAGGGGAAAGCGAATTTTCTTCGGCGTTTTGTCACTAATTATGTTGAGATCACTAAAGGGTTCATGCGTCTTTGAAAAAAAGGGTCCCATTCTGCTAGGATGAAGCACCTCAACACTCCTTTGAAGCGTTGAAACATGCCTTGGCATCTACCCCTATGTTTAGGCCTCTGGATTAGACCAAATATTTCTTGTTGTATTTGTGTTCTGTGGAGTCAACCATCGACATGGTCTTGGTCCAGGAGGATGAAACGCTCGAAGAGCATGTTATCTGTGATCTTATCCAAGTCCTAGTTGGACTGGAACTCAACTACTCTCATGTTGAGAAACTTTCTTTGGAGGTTGTCCATGTTGTCCAATGGTTACATCACTATATATTACTTTGCAAGACCACCATCATTGTCGTCATCAACCCATTCCAATATGTTTTAACGCGACTGGTCATTGGTGGAAAGATCAGTATATGGATAGTTATCCTACAATATTTTGGCTTGGATTTTGTCTCTGCAAAATCTAAAAAGTCATTGGTCTTTGTCGAACTGATTTCAGAACTTCTGGTCGAGTCTGGTGATATCATACCTGAAGAGTCACTTATTAATGAAGATATTTTTCTAATTTCATCTTCAGACCCCTGGTATGGAGATATACTTGTGTATCTTTAGACTTCGAAGTGCCCCACTTCTGCTTCTCGCGATAAGCGTCGACGAATACGACACCAAGCATGAAACTATCTCATCCTCATTGCCACTTTGTATCGTCGAGGTGTAGATTTCATTCTTCGATGATGTCTTACCCACGAAGAAGAAGAGATCATTTTGAATGACTGTCACACCAAAGAATGTGGTGGTATTTTTTTTAGGTTGGAAACAAGCCAAAATATTCTTCGCACAGGATACTTCTAGCCCTTGTTAATCAAAGATTGTGTTGAGGCAGTCAAGAAGTGTCACCCGTGCCAGATCTTCTGTCGGAATATGCAGGCACATCCTGCTCCTATGTTTCCGATCATTGTTGTTGGTCCTTTCACCAAGTGGCGGATTGAGTTCACTACATGTCACCCGAATTTTTCCAAGGGGCATCGCTATATCATCGTAGCAGTAGAATACTTCACAAAGTGGGTCGAAGCTATGCTAGCATTCAATAATGAAGGGGAAGTTTTTGCCCTTTTCATTTTCAATCAGATAGTAGCTAGATTCAATATCCCGAAGTAGATTGTCACTGACCATGGTAGTCACTTCCAGAATAAAATGATGACTGAATTAACATCAAATCTTTGGTTTAAATAAGAACATTCATCACCCTATTACCTACAAGAGAATAGTCAAGTAGAAGCTGTGAATAAGTCTCTCGAGACAATTCATCAGTGAACGATCAATTCAACCAAGTCAAATTGGCATTTTATGTTATATTCAATTGTTTGGGCCTATCAAACTTCTGCAAAGAATGCTATTGATTTTTCACCTTTTCAACTCATCTATGAGATGGAAGAACTCTTACCCATTGAGTGTAAGATCCCTTCTTTAAAGTTGACAGTGAAACTATTGTCTGACACTACGTCGCTTGAGGAGCGCCTTCTATATCTTGAGCAACCTGATGATCAACATCATGATGCAGCCTTGGCTAACGTGGCTCATAATAAATGAGTCAAGTGTTAATATGATCGGTTCATTCACCATCGAATCTTCTCCAAAGGCAATCTTGTCCTGGTCTATGACCAAGACAAATATCCCCTGGGGACACGCAAGTTCAAACCCATGTGGTTCAAACCTTTCATTGTGAAATAAGTCTTAGAGAAGGGTGCTTACCCTCTGGTTGATTTCAATGGAAATTCCTCAGCAAAGCTGAGAAATGGGCTCTACCTTAAGAAGTACTACTTTTAGGTCAGTTACCTGGGTGGCTTCTTATATAAACGTATAGTATTTTATACATTTTTGTCTTTTTTCGTTTTATGGACGTGTAGTTATTTATGTCTTCTTTTTCTCTGTGGAAGATGTCAAGTGAATCAGAGGTTTACTTTGGTTTTGCGAAAGGCGCTAGATGACACACTCGGAGGCTTGCTTCCGCATTTTGGGTGATTTTTACACCTAGAGGCCAGTTGCTATATTCTGGAGGTATTTTTCTAGGCGACACAACCAAGAATGTTTCCTAGTACAATGCAGTGATAGAATTACTACGTGATTCTTTGTCACATGGTATTTTTCACCTCCGGGTTTATTTAGATGCTCAATTGGTTGTGTCCTAGTTAAATGGGGTTTACCAGGTTTATGATCCCACTCTTCACCGATGATTCCTTAGGATACATCTCTTAGAATGATATTATTATTATATTACGTATATTCATGTTCCTAGGAGATTTAATCATTTAACTAATACTCTATCTAATCAAGTTTTAGATTGGCATGTTGCTCACATGTAAAATTAAAACACACATATACACATGTAAATACATTTGTAAAAATGACATCCATAAAAAAAGAAAGATGTATATATATATATATGTTCAAAATCGTGTCATGAGTACAAAAGTGTGCATTAAAGACTAAAAAATAATCGATATACATCGTTGGGATTAAGCCCTCAAAAAATTCATAATACAAAAGGTTCCCTTGACACATAAGTAGTCAGATGCTATCTAAGGTCTATGCCTGTTGGCCCTACTATAGTGGAAAACAACATTCACAAGACGTCATAATAACTGGACCTAGGTCTGAGGCACCCCTACTACATGTGGCTGCATCATTGGGGGGAGACCCTCTATCTCAGCCATAGGAACTGTGCGAGTGAGAGCAATGAGGTTCCTCTCCAATCGTCGTAGGAATCTATCAGCCTCTCTGGTTGGGGGTCCTCCCGCAGCTGTCGTTCCTCCTGTTGTTGTTGGTCCTAGTGAAGTCTGTCGATCGAACAAGTCCCACATATGTACATAATATATTTTTAAGTAAGTACTCTGACACACACATAAAAATGATATATACATAAATTAAAAATTTAATAACTTAAAAATATATATGTTATTTATATCGCCACGCTCCTCGCCAAGGGGCATGGGCATATCAGGATCTCTAAGGAAGCTAATCTCTACATAGGTATAGTCCTCTATGACTGGGATCTGATGTGCCCACCATTTGAAGAATTTATCATCGAAGGCCTCTTGGGTCCTTCCTCCACCCTATCTAGGCAGTAAAACCGCCCACTTGCATAATGCTGGGAAGGAGGAAATATTCTCCCATACTACCTCTCTCAGACTGAGACTGGACACCCTCTCAAAGAATAAAGAGAATAAAATGGTACCAAACCCGAAGTTCTTGTTGGTACGCCTATGACATTCTATGATTTGTCTCTTCATGCATAGAACCATGGTATTAATCTAGTCAAAGATCGTCGCCTCTAAAAACCAAACTACACAGTGCATCTTTGCACGAGAGACCTAATTAAGTGTTGTGGATCTAGTGATACACTCAATCATGAATAAAATAAATTGCATGGAGAGGCTGGTAATATTGTGAATTGGCACCTGAGAACCTACTTTCTCGGTACCAGCCTCACAATGCATAATGATGTAGTCTTCTATGTTGTATGACCCTGAAGAAAAAGTCCTCAAGTTAACTAGTTCCCCTCTCCTAGAGAGTGCAGTCAAAAAGTAAATGTCGTCCGTGGTTGGGGTCACTGATTGAACCTCTAACATAAACTCCTATGTTAGGAACCTAACCCCTCACATAGGTAGAATAATATATTTCCATGTAATACAGGTCAATATTAATAAGGCCTATCAATAAACAAGACTAAGTCCAATGTAAGAAGACCTAATAGAAGCTTCCACCTCTAGAAAGATCTTCCTCTAGATTTTTCTTTTGATAGACATATTTAGTATAAATAGGAGTCGAGGGTATGAGAAGTTTTGTTAGGGATATTATTGTAATAGAGCTCTGCTCTACTGGAGGTTGCCCCCTCGAAAAGGCAAGTGAACATTGCTCTTAGTAATCAAAGTGCTCTTTCTGGTTTTATTTTGTTATCATTTTGGTATTATCATAGTGTTGTTCTGGCTATATTGTTGTTCATATGCCATTTCTAGCTATTTATTTTTGTTTTGCATACTTTTTATATATGGAATATTACAACTTGTATCAGAGCACCTTCCTCGGCAGAAAATTGTGGGTTAATTTTTTTTTCAGGGTAGAGATGTATTCTGGCTTCTTTAAGCTACAGAGATATGTCGTTATGCGCATAAACCCATGGTCAGGGATTCATACACGTAGGAAATACAAGTGGTACTTAAGTGCACATTTGTTGGCCACCCTTGTAACCCCTGTTGGTACCCTTTTGAGTGGTAGTGCATCAAACAACACCTGTATATAGATCATCCTAGATCTCATGAATCCCTCCATAGATAAACCGATCGGTCACCTAACTGTTATAGTGCCATTGAGAAAAACACTCAAGAAGATACTCTCTAGTACCTGGGTAGTCGGGTAGTATGGCTAAGGGTACAGTCTAGCCTCCTTAGTTGATGCTCTGAGATATTGGGCCGAGTACTACTGTTGGACCCCGCACATATATTAGAGAGCTATAACACAGGGAAAACCCTTGTCTATAGAACCATTGAATACCCTAACCCTTGGGAAGGAAACATAAATAGAACCAACAATATCTGTTGTCGTGATACATTGTCTTCTGCATTTTGGATGCAAAATTACTACACATTTCTTCTTGTTAATCATTTGGGAATTTCGTCACCGTAGTATTCTTCAGGCCGACACACTTATTTGGGACCTATTCCATTGGATTCCCCTTTTTTCTATGATCACAATCATACCCTTCATTTTTAATCCTTTTTGTTTCAGTGGACCCAACCCCTTCCCAGTTTCCCTATTTTGCCGCCTATCCCATTATATTTCCCTTCAAGCCCTGATCATTGTGGTACCTATCACTTCTAAGTCATTTTTTTTCTTTTGGTCCCACCCACCCATTTTTTTTCCTTACTCGTACTTCCCCTCTCTGAATGGCCACCACTCATAACCAAGATCTCCAAACTTTCGTCAATCAAGCCCATGTCTCCATCAAACATCTCACATCTCAGATGGATTCCACCAATTCCCATATTGACACCTTGGAATCCAACCTCACAACCCAATTGGCCTCTCTCCATACTCTTGTCAATCGATTGTTGAACCGCCCTACAAGTCCTTCTTCATCAGCACAACCCAATGTTGTTGATTCCTCTGAGTCTCCACATTTTCACTCCAACTCCTTTCATCGTGAACCCCATCTTCCCTGCATAGAGGTCAATCAATTTGATGGCTCCAATCCTATAGGTTGGGTCACTCATATGGAGCATTATTTTTCTCTACATGGTATTACTGACGAGTTGGCCAAACTTCTCTATGTTTTCCTCTATCTAGCTCTTGAACGCTGGCAATGGAGAAAAAATTCACGTCAGGGGTATATTGCTTGGACCTAGTTTGTTGCTGAGCTCTATGCCCACTTTGATACTAATACCCACTATCTAGGTCATTTGAGAAATTTGAAATAGTCAGGCACAATGGAAGACTTCATCACTACTTTTGAGCATTTGGACTTTCGAACGGAGGTCATGTTAGATGTGTTCTTCCGTTAATGCTTTATCAGTGGTCTCAAGGATGAAATCCGATACCAGGTTCTCATGACCCGCCCTCCCACTTGGTTGGAATCTACTCAATGTGCTAAAGATCCCCAACAAGTTATTTTTTCCCAGAACAAAAGAAGACCTTTTGTTCCTCTCCCTCGACCTGCTAATCGTAACCCTCCTGTTACTCCCCTCAAGGCCCATAAACTAACTAGGGATGAAATGGATGAACACCAATTGAAGGGTCTTTGCTATAATTGTGATGAAAAATATTTTCTGAGGCACAAGTGTAAGGAACAAAAACTATTTATGGCCACCTCAGAAGATGTTCTTGAAGAGGATGTGGTAGTTCCCCTTGTTGAAGAACCTTCCCTTCCCGATTCTACCCAAGATCCTTCTGACCCATCTGAAGTTGACCCAATTATTTCCTTGCATTCCCTCACTGACCCCCCCCCCCCCCCAACAAAATGCTCAAGCTCATTGGCTACATTAAGCACAGGAAGGTCATCATCCTTGTTGACAGTGGTAGCACCCACAATTTTATTCATCGTCGCATTGCCCAGAAAACCAATTTCTATATTTGTGCTGTCAATAATTTTCAAATCATGATAGCCAATGGTGGGTCCATAAAATGTGGTGGGTGGTGTGAAAATGTTCGTCTTCAAATTGGACATCACCAACTGAAATCTGATATGTTTTCCATTGACATGGGAGGCTGTGACATTGTGCTATGTGTTGAATGGTTACACACTTTGGGTCCCATTCTTATGGATTTTAAGGAATTAACCATGCAATTCCAAAAGGTAGGACAAAAGTATCAATTCCAAGGTCTCATAGCTGGTTCTCCTAAGATCATTAGTTCCCACGTATGGAAAAAATCCTCAAGAAAGGCCACTACGGTATCATTGCTCAACTCCATTCTATTCAAGCAGTCGAGAGACCCTCTGTTCATCCTGACCTCCAAGCTATCCTTTCCAAACATCAAGTTTTTTTTTCCACCCCTCAGGGCCTTCCTCCTTCTCATGTTGTTCATGATCATTCCATTCCCCTTGTTCTTGGTAGTCTCCCTCCCAATGTTCACCCTTATCGCCACCCCTTTTCCCAAAAGAATGAAATTGAGAAAATAGTGCAGGAATTGCTCCAAGCGGGTGTTATCCACCCCAGTACCATCCCTTATTCTTCCCCTGTGGTCATGGTAATTAATAAATAAGGTACTTGGAGCATGTGTCCTGACTTTCATGCCCTCAATAAGCTCACCATCAAGGACAAGTTCCACATTATTGTCATTGATGATCTCTTGGATGAGCTGAGTGGTGCTCATTACTTCACTAAACTTGATCTGCATTTTGGCTACCACCAGATACATATGCAAGAAGCTGACATACCCAATATTGCCTTTCGAATTCATGAGGATCACTATGAGTTTTTGTTCATACCTTTTTTCCTGTGTAGTTCCCCCTCCACCTTCCAAAGCCTCATGAATCATGTCTTTCATCCTTTTCTCTGCCATTTTGTCTTAGTTTTCTTTGATGATATTCTCATATATAGTAAAACTTGGCAATCTCATCTTTCCCATGTGGATCAAATTCTCCATCTACATTGGCAGCACCAACTTTTCATCAAACAATCTAAATGTTCTTTTGGCACCTTAGAAATTGAGTACTTGGGTCATCTTTTTGGCAAGGCCGGTGTTAGGGTGGATCCTAAAAAGATTGAAACTTTGCAATATTGGCCTCATCCAAATACTTTGAAAATCTTGCGTGGATTTCTGGGTTTAACAGGTTATTATTGCAAGTTTTTTAAGAATTATGGAATAATTATATCACCTCTCATATCTCTCCTTAAAAATAATTATTTCACTTGGAATCTAGTAGTTGCTCAGGATTTTCAAACCTTGAATATGGCCATGTGCACCACTCCATTCTCGGCCCTTCCTAATTTCACAAAGACCTTTGTCCTAGAATGTGATGCTTCCGGGAAAGGCATTGGCATCATCCTTATGCAAGAGGGTCAGCTTTTGGCCTTTACCATCAAACAACTTTCAGAGGGGAATTTGGGCAAATCAATCTACGAAAAGGCAATGTTGGCTATTTTGCATGCTGTGGATCTTTGGCGCCTGTATCTATTGGGTAAATGTTTTCAAATTAAGACAGATCATCAAAGTCTCAAGTATTTTCTGGAACAATGCCTTTTCTCCCTTGAGAAACAAAAATGGGTCACTAAGCTCTTTGGCTGTGATTATTAGATCATTTACAAAAAAGGAAAAGACAATGTGGTTGTTGATGCACTTTCTAGAAAATATTAAGAGGAAGGGTCCCTTTTTTCTCTCTCCATCATTGTGCCAGATTGGCTCCAAGTTGTTCGCCAGGAATGGCTACAAGATCCCAAAAGTTCACATCTGATACAACAATTCCAGTCCAATTCTCCAATCTCCCCGGGGTACTCTTGTCTCAATGATGAGCTTCGATAAATAGGTCATTTGCATTTAAGTACATAGTCAAAACTTAAATCCATGGTACTTTCTGAGCTTCATGGTACACCCACAACTGGGAATTCAGGGTTTACCAAAACCTATGACCGGGTCAAACGTTATTTTTTCTGGGATGGTATGAAACATGACGTTTGTAATTTTGTGGTTGAATGTGATGTGTGTCAACGCAACAAGGATGAAACTGTCAAATCTCTTGGCACACTACAACCACTTCTAATTCCACCTGCTATTTGGTGGGATATCTCTATGGATTTTATTTTAGGCTTACCTAAATCGAGCAATAAATCAATCATCATGGTGGTCGTTGGTCATATTTCCAAGTATGATCATTTATGTGCTCTTCAACACCCATTTACAACATCCACTATGGCTCAACATTTCATGGATCAGGTCTTCAATCTTCATGGCATGCCACATTCTATTGTTTCTGATCGCAACCCAACTTTCACCAAAACTTTTTGGCAAGAATTTTTCAAGTTCCAAGGCACCCAATTGCATCTCAGCACAACTTATCACCCCCAGAATGATGGTCAAACTGAAGTGATCAACAAGTGTTTGGAAACATATTTGAGGTGTTTTTCATTGGAAAGGAAAAATCAGTGGGCTCAATGGTTACCACTAGCTGAATGGTGCTACAGGACTTCTCACCATACAACTACCTACATTACTCCTTTTGAAGTGGTCTATGGACAAAATCCACATTCATTTCTCTCATATTTTCCAGGTGTCTTGAAGGTCCAAGCAGTTGACCAAACGCTTACAGTTTGAGAGGATATTCTTCTTACCCTCAAAGAGAATTTGGTCATGGCCCAGAATTGCATGAAGCAACAAGCAGATCAAGGTCACTTTGAACGTCAATTTGAAGAAGGGGATAAAGTGTTTCTTCGACTTCAACCTTACAAGAAAAATTCCCTCAAGGTTGACCATTGTCAAAAACTAGAAGCCAAATTTTATGGTCCTTATATAGTTCTCAAGCGTGTGGGACAGGTGGCCTATCAGTTAGCTTTGCCCAGTCATTCCAAGCTCCATCCTATTTTTCATGTTTCTTTCTTAAAGAAGGTGATTGGAACTAAGTGCCAAAATCAAACCAACCTTCCTGAGTTGGATGAAGAAGGCTCCATTTGGCTACAACCACAAGCAGTTTTGGACCAGTGTGAGTGTCTTCTGTGTCAGCAAACCATCAAGGAAGTGTTAGTCCAGTGGAAAGATACAAATCTAGCAGATGCCACTTGGGAACCAACTACTATTCTACAACAATTTCCTCATCTCAAGCCTTAAGGACAAGGTTGTTTTTAAGGGGTTTGACATGTTAGGGACCTAACCCCTCACGTAGGTAGAATAATATATTTCCATGTAATAAAGGTCAATATTAATAAGGCCTAGCAATAAGGAAGAATAAGTACCATGTAAGAATACCTTATAGAAGCTTCCACTTCTAGAAGGATCTTCCTCTAGATTGTTGTTTTGATAGACATATTGAGTATAAATAAGATTCTAGGGTATGAGAAGTTTTGTCGGGGATATTATTGTAATAGAGCTCTGCTCTGTTGGAGGTTTCCCCCTCAAAGAGGCAAGTGAAAATTTCTCTCAGTAATCAAAGTGATCTTTCTGGTGTATTTTGTTATCATTTTGGTATTATCATAGTTTTGTTCTCATTATATTGTTGTTCATCTGCCATTTCTAGCTATTTATTTCTATTCTGCATACTTTTTATATATGGAATATTATAGCCTCTGCTTTAGGATGCTAGTACTCTACCAAGGCATTAAGAAACCTCAATTTTTCCCTCATGAATGGACACTGAAAGAATTTCCATAAGTGACACGGTTTTAGCATAGAAACAACCACAGGGTCCTCCTCGACCAAGACATCTAGCTCCTCATGTTCCCTCTCTCTCTAGTTTACATACATCTTGTCACAAACAAAAATCGGAGAGGGTTTAGTACTTGTGTTTTATTTTTTCAATTCAAAAATGAGGTGTACGCGGGTTGTAGTTTACACAGTCACGTATGTACTCCAGTTTTGTATTATTCTTCCTGAGTACATATGCGGGCTGACCTTGGAAAGCCCGTGTACAAGCAAAAGCGACCCGTTTTCAAGGGCGCACACCTCACAAACTGAAAATTAAATGCAATTATATGAATTTAAAAGGAAGGAGGTATTTATACTTACTTGGTCCAAGTAGGAGGGTTTTCTGTCCACCGTAGCTCCTGCAATTCATGTTTTTGATAAAGGTTTTTTTTTACTTTTTGTTAATTTCCAAATTGCAATGGTAAAAATGAGCTGCCCACCTCTATTTATAGACCTATTTGGCCTTTTTTCCCTAATTTGGTCCCCTTTTAAACTTTTCCTGGCTTGGTGGCTATTTGAGTTCTCTTTTGAGTTATCTTTTAGTCATTTTGATAGACTTGGTCATTCCAATGAACTTGGCCTTTCAGTTTGGTGATTTTTTGAGATGGGTTACATTTATATCGTCCCATGGTAAAAATTGTTTTTTCCAACTTTTGCATATAAGTTAGGTTTTCACTCCCATCTTTTTGCATATCGTTGTCTTTTCCACTTTTCCATAGGATCAATCCCACCGAAGTGAGACACATAACCTTTTCTATTGCTTTAGAAGTGTCATACTTAGGTGGTAGAGCCTACCTCTACATGGATGCCCTAGGTATATCCTTTGCTACATTTTGGAGTCCATGATGTGAGTTTTAACTATAGGCTTGGGATTCCTTGTTAGTCCCATCATGATTTTATATTTAAGCCTCATTCTTCTTGTTAATCATCATTCTTGGCCTTACCCACAAGACTCCCTAATGATCATTCTTGGCCTTTTTTATCATAAATAAAATCCAAAACCCTAACCCCAGAAGATGAAAAGCCAACGGTTTTGTGGACCTCGTTTTGGGTAGTTTGGTGTATCAACTTCCCGAGGGCATAACTTTGGCATACGATCTATGTTTGGGGCACAAAGTAGCTCATTGGAAAGGTATCATTGAGGAGATTCATTTTGCAGGCTCAATTAGAGCCTTCATCTATCGTTGAGAATTTTGATCCCGAAAAACCTTCATTTAGGCCCTCAAAATGGCCCCGAAAGTTAAAAACTGCTAAAAATAGTAAATTACCAAAATTGTTAGAAAACTTTTTTGAGCCAGTTGGAAAATGTGAGTGACCACCGATATCCACTTGGATCAATGTGAGTCCATAGTTAATCTCTTTTTAGGCTCCTTAAAATTGAAAATATCTCTGAGTGATCTTGTTTCAATCACACTCGTTAAAATGGTACTGAAGAGACGTATTTTCAGTATAAGTTTAACCCTTTCTGGAACTGACTAGACTAATTGCAAAAAAGGAACTCCCTGGAGTCTTATTTAACATTTTTTTAGAATCTCTAAAAATGAAAAAACCACCGATCTTTCCTTCTATGGGCTTGTAAAAATTCACATGGAATGAGTCGTATTGTGATGTACTTAATTGCATTTTGGGTCTTATGTTTACATCTTTGGCCTAATGTTAGCTCCATGTTTCTCTCAACTAAACATTTAAAGAATTCCTTATACGCAAGCCTTGGAGCTCTTTTTCCTTTGCGATCCGACATGTTGACCCATGGAGGAATTTTCCCCGAGTGTCTTTATCCTGCACATGTATCCTTTCCTTGAGCGTCAGTATGTTCCATGCACTTGGAACCAGTTTGATTTCTCATGACACTCGTTCATCCTTTGTAACATATCATTCTTTTATTATTTTTCAATATCGTTAAAACTTTCAAAAAGACAAAAAAAATCAAATATTCCAAAAAGAGAGGACGTGAAATATACATTCTTTTTTTCGGCAGCAAGATAGTCACCCTTCGAAAAAGCACATCCTTTTGTTTGTTCGTCAAGCATTGGGATTTAGTATGACATTAGGAAGTTGTTCTCTCTACATAGAGATGTGTCCTCCTCTATTTGGTTACTCTTCCAAACATATGGAGAGTTTTTGGTGCCTCCTGCATCACAGACTTATGTCAATATTATGCTGCTTGAGTCTGATCATCTTTCGTTCTTTTGTCCAAGGGAAGTTTGATCCAACCTGAGTCATCCTTTCTACAATTTGTTTCTTGAATTCCATGAGTCATCCATCCCTTGAGTCCATTCAAGTCCAGATTCAAAATCGATGAAGTTCTCTACCTGATCATCAAGATCCTCTAGTATTTTCCCAACAACTTGTCGAAGACCTAAGAGTAGTGAGTCTTACACTCCTATTGTACTCCTACCTGGGATATTTAAGATCTTGAACTTGTTCCTAGAGCTATGGTGTTCTCATATCAATCCACATGCATCAATACTTCTTGAATATGCATATTATATTGTACTTGAATATCATCGAATGATTTTGAGATGTATATCTACTGTGTATTGCTCGCAACTACACTTTATATAGAATTTTTTATGACATGGATCTGTAGTGTACTTGATTGACAACCATGATTAGTTCATCCAGAGCATGGTTATGCCCACCTCAAAGAGATTAATATTTTGCAGATGGTGCGTTCCCGAACTCTGGTCCTGGGCTCACTCGACTTCATGAATTCACACTGGTAAAGATATTGTAATACATTTCGACCATTAGTTTCTCTTCTGACCTCACACATTCAGGGGAATATGTTATAGCCCTAAAATTTCCTAACTATGCATACATGGCATTGGCCTTTCTACTTGTACAATTTTCCAATTTACTGTTGAGGAACTCTATTTAAAAAAGCATTTTTTGGAGCATGTACGCGCTCTGTTGCACTAATTATCATGTACATATGTTAGTTGCATGCTAGAAAACCTACATACATACGCTAGTTTCATACTAAACAACCCATATTTACCTCCAAAATTTGCAAAAAATAAAAATTTGCAAAGAATTCGATAGAGTTAACAGGCTATTGGAGGTTTCCTAATCAATTCACCCATTATAGCCCATCCCAAAACCGAATAACTATCATTTTTTCATATAAAAGGAGGTTTTGGAGTCCCATTTCAACATCAAGCATTAGAAAAGAGAAACTCTGCCAAAATCCCTTCCCCTCCTTTCCCAATTTGTTTCATCCATTTCTGAGATTTTTCCTCAGCATTCCCTCTCTATCCTTTTCTCTTATACAATCCATTCCCTTCCCCTAAAGTGATCAATTGATTGTAAGAGAAGACATTGGGAACATGCACTTGAAGCGAAATTAAGAGGAGCCCAGACAAGGTTCGCGGAGCGTCGACCTACAAAGCTTGTAACTTTCGATCTTTGTATTTGAATAAAAGAATCGTTTTCTTGTACCAAATGATATATTTATGTTTTTCATTTGATTTATGCATAATGGTTTACATATAACAGTAATATGGATGACTAGAGATAGAAAATTTGTAGCATCATTTTCCCAAGTGCTCTTGCATGTCATATTTGGGAGGAGACCAACAACTTGGGAAGCTACAAAGGTGGAGGAGGTCTACATCGAATGTTAGGACCAAAGGTACTACTTCTGACCTACTTTACTATCTCTTTTTGTTCATCTATTTAGAGTGTTTGAGGTAGTTTAGGAATTAGATTTTCTTTTAAGGGAGATCATAGCTCTTCCTGTACTTTGACCCTGGTATAGTAATAGGGGGATTTTCCTTGCTAGCACAAGGTCAATCTATTCCCATGCAAGGACATTTCTCCTTGAAAGGGACGTCATTGGAGGGTACCCCTCTCAAAGGCCAGTGGAATTCCACCCAAGGGATGTCGCAAGGGGGAAACCCCTTTCTTGGCCAGTTTAACCCCATGCCTGGAGTTCTTCATGTGTAAGGCGGGTTCGTTGGGGGCAACCCTAGTTTTCCTTTTAAGAACGAGATGGGTGGAAGTTTTTCTTTTTTGAAATAGGTTCAACAAGGTTTTATCCCAAGCCTTGGTCCTTCCACAAACTCTTTTTGGAAACCTGGTGCTATTTACAATCCGGGGTTCTCTTTTCAGGATGCTACTTAGTCAATTTCGCAACCTAGGATACCATTTCTAGCAACGCTACATTTTCCAGACCTATCCAAGTTGATGAATGACCCTATTTGTCATCATCCCGGCTGGCCTGCAGTCCCAACCAAGTTACATTTGGACATACCAAAATTCAAAGGGAAAAATGGTGAAGACCCACAAGACCACGTGACGACATTCCATTTGTGGTGTTCGTCCAATTCATTGAATGACGACTCGATTCTCTTTTGTATTTTCTAGTGCACTCTCACTGGAGGTGCTTCCAAGTGGTACATAGAATTAGAAAGGGAGAAATACATGATGTTTGGTGACTTATCCGTGGTGTTCCTTAACCACTTCCAAGTCCTTTTTCAGTATGATTCCAGCACATAACTACTAGCCAACTTTGAACAAGACAAAGGCTACGTACATTTCCAATCACATTTGGGAATGGAGGAGGAAGAAGATCTTGATAAAATAAATAGTTCCCCCATAATTTTTCCTTGAGTGGTTCTTGAAATACTTACTCCTGTACATTTCAAAGGACGTTGTGACTTCAGGGGTATTTTCGAAAGAGCAAGCAATTTTTAGGGCGCAATAGTTAGAGATTATTTACTCTCAATATAGAACACTCTATGAGATTAGTCCATATGTTTCAAGGTCTACTCTCGACTTGGAAAACCAAAAGTCTACTCTACATGCCGATGGCATTGTGGGTTCCACACAAAGTAAGGTTGTAGATTTGGTTACAAACCAGATGCAGAACTTGGCTTCCAAAAAATTGTGGTTGGTCGGGCCCCTGGCTTGACCACCCTCACCACCCAATCTTCACATGTACATTCTATGCAAATGAAGAGTCAAAAGGTTCCTCAACAACCCGAAATCCATGAAGTTGTGGTTGTGAAACCCGAAGTTGTTTGAGGAATTTGAATGTGAAGGACAATATAAATGTAGGTAACATATTGATGGATGGATAATTATTGTCATATCATTTCCATCAGTAGGTGGTACGCCATGTGGTTCTTCACGATTGAGGAGTTATGGCCTAATGAAGTTGGAAGCCCAGAAGAATGGTTAAGAAGCCCTAAATAGTTGCAAAGTCATTAATTAAGGAAAAAGTGGTTGAAACAAGAAAGTATTGGTTGACCCTAAAATTAAGGAAAAGGTTAAAACAATTATGACCCTAAAATGAGGAAAAAGGGTAAAACAATTATAACCCTAAAATTAGGAAAAAGGGTAAAACAGTTAAGACCCTAAAATTAGGAAAAAAAAGGTAAAACAATTATGACCCTAAAATTAGGAAAAAGGGTAAAACAATTATTACCCTAAAATTAGGAAAAAGGGTAAAACACTTGTAAAAAGAAATTAATTAAGGGTAAAGTGGTTACAACAAGAAATTAATTAAGGGTAAATTGGCTGAAAAGGACTTACAAGGAAGAGTATAAATACACATGAAGAGTCTCTTATTCTTAACATAAGTTCATTAAATATCTATCTACTAAACAATTAATCTATTAGTGAATGTGAGGTAGCAAGGATGAGGTAAAGTAAAGGGGATGGTTTTTCTAGGTTGTAGCAAGGTATGATGATACAACAAGGTTGATATATGATTAAAGGTATGTCTATATGTATGTTTTGAAGGTTATATCTTGGTGATGATATGGTACATGTTGAGGTATATTTTGGTTATGTTATGGTGCATGGTTTATGGGATATATTTTGGTATATGGTTGAGGCATATCATGAATGATATGGAACATGTTTGAGGTACATAACTTATGGATGTTGACACATGTTCGGTACATGGTTTGGATGCATATATTTATGAGGTTATGGTACATGCTTGGTGATGTTAGTACATGATGAGACACATCTTGGTAATGTTATGGTTCATTGTTTGATTCATGGTTTGGAAGATGGTTGAGGCACATACTTTGATGATGATATGGTGCATTGTTAGAGGCACTTGTTGGTGATCTTGGTACAAGTTTGGTACATGACCAGAGGCAGGTTTTGGTGATGTTCAGAATATGGTTTGAGATATGCTCTTGGTAATCATGGAATGAGTTGCATTCAATTGTGAGTGGACTTTGTTGATGATGAAATAGTGGTAGTGATAGGTTGATGGTTTAGTACTAGTGGAAGTGATAGGTTGATAGTGGAAGTGATTTTGGTAGTGATAGGTTGGTCTACATTTATATTTCATGGGGACATGATGGGGCAAGGAAAGGGGGTTACGACCTCCTTCCGGATGGTACCAGAGAATTAAGGAGTTTGATTTTCCTTTAGGTCGAAAGTTGGAACCTGTAAACTAAAGGGTTGGAGCCTCCTTCCAGTTGTAGTTGGTAAATCAAGGAGTTATAGTTTCCTTCAGGTTGGAGCCTCTAAATAGGGAGTTGGAGCCTCCTTCCAGTTGGATATGGAGAATTTGGAAGTTGGTGCTTCCTACAAATTTAATATTAACATATAAGAAAAGAATCATGTGGTATTCTCCCATTTGGGTTTCCACGTAAATTATGGTGTACTTTATTCCTTTGATTGTTTATTGTCCACTGTTGATTTATATTGTTGATATATTGGATGCTAATGATAAATTGTTGAACATTGATAATAAATTTAAAGATTATATATTATGGTTAAAAGTGATAACCCCCCCCGGCCTCTCAGTATTCCAACTGTTGGTATCAGGGAAAGGTTCCTTCGAGATTAGTTTAACCACCAGAAGGTATATCATGGAGAGAAACAATTTGTATAAGAATGGAATACCACAGTTCAATGGTCAAAATGGTCAGAAATATGAAATGTGGAGATTCAGGATGAAAGTATTTATACAGACACATGGGTGTGATGTTTAGAAATGAGTTATGAAAGGATACACCACTACAAAGAAACCTTTGAAGATGTCAGCTAAGAAGGAATTGAAAAAGAATAAAAAAACTGCCATGTATTTCATCATGGGAGGATTACCTAATTCGATAAAATACAATGTGAGAAGATGTTCATCATCCAAAGAGATTTAGAATAAGCTACATAATCTCTATTCTAAGGGATCTCATCTTATCACTGAACTAGAGAACATTAATAAGAATAAAGAATATGTTTAAACCGAACAAGAAGAAATATACTCATCATGTTAGACTGATTCAGAAGAAGAAGATTTTGAAGTAGGCGTAGTGGATCTTGAAGCATAACTAATTAGTGCATTAGATGAATTGGACAAAGAAATAAATAAAAATAGGTCACTCAAGAATGAATTGGTCAAGCTAAAGGAGGGGTCTCAAAATCCAAAATCTGAAGAAGATCAACATATGATTATGAACCTAAAATTCCAAGTAGAAGAAGCCATAAGGATTGAAGAAATATACAAAAATATGTTGGAAGAAAAAAAGTGCTTGGAAGATGAAATATTAGCTCAAAGAAAGGAAGAATAGAAGAGAGAAGATATTTCAACAAGCCATCTCAAGGAAATATCTGAGGACTTAAAGGATCTTGAAGTAGAATTTAGTCAATAGGAAGGAAGACTTGAAGAAGAAAACATCTCCTTGAAGATATAACTCGAAGAAGCAAAGAGAAAGGAAGAATTAATGAAGATGCAGATAATGAAGAAATAATAATAATGTGAGAATCTTGAACAAGAAGCCGTATCATTGAGGGTTAAATTTGACAAGCTTAAAAATATTTTGAGGAACTCTCCAGTACTAGACATAATAGGTTTTGGATACATTGGTGAGACCTCATGTAATGCAGATGTTGATCCCAACAAGAGAGTTGAAGAGAAGTGTTCCAAGTTGCTGGAAATAAAGAATGAAGAAAAGGATAGGAATTATGCAAAAGTAGTCAAAGTACTGGATTATGGTAAGAAAGAGTCAAAGAGGAATGAATACAAAAGAAATACATTTCTGAGAATATCGTCTACATTCAGGAAGCAAAGAAGCATCAATCATGTTGAAGAAAACAACAGAAGAGAAAATTGTGATCAACCAAGACATGAATTCATAAGGACTACATCACAAAGAAGATCATTTGCTCTCAGGTATCAAAGTTTATTTTATGTTTATTTTTTTACTTGTGATAAATTTGGACATAAAGTCGTATACTGCAGAGCATATGGTAGAAATGTTCAAGCAAGGAATGCCTATGTGGCCCGCCAGAATATTGAATGTTAAAAATACCGCAATTATGGTCACTGAGCTCAGAATTGTAGAAACGTGATAGATCTGTCCATGAAGGAAAAGGTTGATATCATATACAAGAAGTTTGGGATAAGAAAATAGAGACAATGAGAGCAGATGAATGAAGAATTGGTCCTCGAAACACAAGCTTTGCAGTAGTATGAGAAAGAAAATAAAAACAATTAAAATAAGAATAGGTCTTAGAGATCATATTTTCAGAATCCACAGAGTAGGTAGATGAAGAACAAGTTCCATAGATCACACTCTCGATATATGTAGTAGTTCGAGGTCATGATGAATCTATAGGAAGGAAGGAAGATGTCAGAATCCAGGAAGAAGATGAAAAGGAAGATGTTTGAGTTCAGAAAGATGATGGATCTATAGACGAAGAAGAATATTACTTTGCACTAGGGTAGATTCCTCCATTGTTCTGATCCATCCACCTTGGAGACTTCCAGTAATATGAATTCTAAACAGGGGAAGTCTAAGTAGCGGCTAAGATAGATCAAAGGACTATCTTTCGAGAAGTCTGTAGTGTTTGCAGTGTTTGGAAAGACAATTTCAAAGTGATGGAAGAAGTACATAATGACATATTGGTTGATCAAGGAGCAGTTTCCCAGGAAGGTATCAGAGGAATATTATTGACATACTTGTTAGGAAGAGATTCATGATTGTATGGAGGATTCCAGGTAGGAATATGTGATGATCAGTTGCAATATATTTCGAGAAGTCATCAGAATAGTATAGTGACAGATGGGTCAGCATTGTGGACAATTGTGTAGCAGGGTCATGGAAAGTTAGTGACATATGGATGAAGATGTATTCATGAGACACTTGGAAGGTACATAATACATGAGTTAGAGAAGATTTGTAACAATGGATAAAATCATATTGACAGTTGGAATTAGTTGGTCACAGAAAGGAAAGCAGTGGAAGGCACAATAGAACAGGGAAACAGAAACCGTCAGCAAAAGCTACATCATCAAAGGAATATATTGTTGAATAGTATGGTCATTAATGATAAATCTTGAATACTTGAAGTATTTTTTAATTTTTTTTATACATGTCAGTGAATTACACGAGAAAGCACCAATGAACAAGCAACCCTAGAAGAGAGGAAAGGAAGCATATACATGAAGCCCTACATTGATCTACTTGTAGAGAAGTCAAGGGAAGAGAAATCATCATAGAAAGAGATCCAGAAATGAATATCATTAGCATGAAGATAGGGGGATATATACCGACAGGGGGAGTTTCTCTTCTGCCCATAATTCCATCAAAGAGAAAAGAACAAAGGCATGAATACAAAGAGAAATAATAGAGGCATGGAGACAAATATAAAGATCATAAGCATTAAGATAGGGGGAGCAACCCCAAAAAGAGATACCCTTTTCCATTTATCTCAAAGGGGGAGAGATAAGAGAAATGAAATGGAGACATGGAGAGTGATGGTAACAAGGGGAGCATAAGCATGAGTGTTGCCATCAATTCATGCCATTATTGTTTCCATCAATGTCAAAGGGGAATATTGTTGGATAGTTGGTTTGGACAGTTCATTTTCATTGATGTCAACCCTTGGAGATTTATGTCCATCCTTGGAGAAGTCCGGAAGACCCAGAGATATGATTAATTCAACCCTTGGAGAAGTCTGGAAGCCCTAGATATGTAGACAATATTGTTGGAAATTTGGTTGATTGTTGGATAGTTGGTTGTCATTTGTCAGTAATTTGATTGATGGCATCCCTAGAAGAAGTCTGAGAGACAAATGTAATTAACGAAGTCTACAAGAATCCCCAAAGGTGTGATTGTGGAACCCAAATTTGTTTGAGGAATTTGAACGTGAAGGACAACACAAAGGTAACATACTCATGGATGGATAGTTCTCATCATGCAATTTCCATTGGTATGTGGTATGCCACGTCGTTCCTCACAGTTGAGGAGTTATGTCCTCATGAAGTTGGAAGCCCCGAAGAATGGTGAAGAATCCCTAAATAGTTACAAAGTCATTAATTAAGGGAAAAATGGTTGTAACAAGAAAGTCTAGGATGACCCTAAAATTAAGAAAAAGGGTAAAACAATTATGACCCTAAAATGAGGAAAAATGGAAAAAAATATGACCCTAAAATTAGGAAAAAGGATAAAACAATTATGACCCTAAAATTAGGAAAAAAGGTAAAACAATTATGACGCTAAAATTAGGAAAAAGGGTAAAACAATTATTACCCTAAAATTAGGAAAAAGGGTAAAATACTTGTAACAATAAATTAATTAAGGGTCAAGTTGTTGAAAAGCAGTTACATGTAAGAGTATAAATACACATAAAGAGTCTCTCATTCTTACATACATGTTCATTGAATATCTATATAGTGAACAATTGATCTATTGGCGAATATGAGGTAAAGTAAAGGAGATGCTTGTTCCAGGTTGCAACAAGGTATGATGATGCAACAAGGTTTCTACAGGATTAAAGGTATGTCTATATGCATGTTTTGAAGGTTATATCTTGGTGATTGTATGGTACATGTTGAGGTATATTTTGGTGATGTTATGGTGCATGGTTAATGGGATATCTTTCGATACATGGTTGAGGCATATCATAAGTGATATGGCACATGTTTGAGGTACATAGCTTATGGATGTTGGCACATGTTTTGTACATGGTTTGGATGCATATCTTTATGAGGTTATGGTACATGCCTGGTGATGGTAGTACATGATGAGACACATCTTAGGGATGTTATGCTTCATGGTTTGATGCATGGTTGAGGCACATATCTTCATGATGATATGGTGCAATCTTAGAGGCACTTGTTGGTGATATTGGTACATGTTTGGTACATGAATAGAGGTAAGTTGTGGTGATGTTGGGAATATGGCTTGATATATGATCTTGGTGATCATGGCCTGATTTTCATACAGTTATGAGTGGATTTGGTTGATGATGAAATAGTAGAAGTGACAGGTTGATGGTTCAATATCAGTGGTAGTGACAGGTTGACAGTGGAAATGATTGTGGTAGTGACAATTTGGTCTACATTTATATTTCATGGCAACATGACGGGGCAAGGAAAGGGGGTTGCAACCTCCTTCTGATTGGTGTCAGAGAATTAGGGAGTTGGAGCTTCCTTTAGGTTGGAGCTTGTAAACTAGGGGTTTGGAGCCTCCTTCCAGTTGTAGCTGGTAAATCAAGGATTTGTAGCTTCCTTTAGGTTGGAGCCTATAAATAATGGTTTGGAGCCTCTTTCTAGTTCGAGTTGGATAATTTGGAAGTCAGTGCTTCCTATGAATGTAATATTGACATATAAGAAAAGAATTATGTAGTTTTCTCCCATTTGTTGGATTACTGAGAGGGGGGGTGAATCAGTAATAGTGTAATTATAATCCTTTTTCTTCAAATGTTATATCAATGTAGAATTATTATATAATAATGAGTAGTAAGAAATAAACAATCACACACATACATAGTACACCCGTGTTTTACGTGGAAACCCAAATCAGGAGAAAACCACAGAATGTTTTTTCTTATATGTCTTGAAGAATTACATTCATTGGAAGCACCAACTTCCTTTGTTTTCCAGCTGCAACTAGAAGGAGGCTCCAACCCCCTAGTTTCTCAGGCTATAACCTGAGGGAAGCTCCAACTCCCCAATTCTCTAGCTACAACCAGAAGGAGGCTACAACCCCCAATGTTCTCTGGCTACAACCAGAAGGTGGCTACAACCACCTGTCCTTGCCCCATCTTGCCACCTTGAAGTAGAAGTAGAATGATGGAACCATTGTCACACTATCACTGTGAGATATACCACTGTAAACCTGTACCAATAAATCTGAACCAT
>JASDQU010101553.1:458359-470166 GCA_032191745.1 Picea mariana | reverse complement strand
CGCTATCGAGTTGAGAGCCCTCCAAAATGGCATGTATGGCCAAGCTAAGACAGGAACAATGTTGATTTTAAATTCAAGGAATGATGTTGGTGGAAATTCAAAGATTAGGTGAGCATTCTGAATTTCATATGTTTCAGGTATACCTAACAGCCTCTTAAGCGTAAGAAAGGACTAATTTTTTTACATCCGTTGCAATCCTTTTTCCCTTAATATTGATGTAAAAGTATTTAGATGTGTGTTATATCTCACTTCTTAGGGGATTTAAGGAAGCCTTTCACACCGATGCTGAATATTCCCAAAATAAATTTGATGCATTGTGTAAAATTGTGATATTTTTTCTTGASGACTAAGTTGAATTTAGCAGGTATCCTGTAGACAACTTCGACCGCATATGGAAACCATATTATATTGATGATTCAAGTTGGGTAAGGTATGTAAGTTCGCAAGAGCCTATTTCATCAAACGATACCAAAAACTTGGGTTATGAATGTGGATGACTATGAATTCTCGCTATCAATAGACGGTTTGAGTAAATCATTACTTCTATTATATTTCGCTGAGATAGAAACGCTGAATACATCCAGATCTTTTTACGTTACCATAAATGGGGAAATAAGGTTTGGAACCATTACTATGATAAGGAATTATTCATATTTGTTAAACATTGGATATGAATGGTAGCTGTTTTGTTAAAAAATATTGAATGTTGGTATCAAAATCTAAATTTTTCAAATCCAACAGTCTCTACAACACCTGAAAGGCTGAACAACATCCAATGTTTGCCTATCAAGTGGATATTTATGACAGTGTTCCGATTACTTTGCTGCATGTTTGATTGTTAGACATAGAAACTTTAATCATTTGCACCATTCAAAAAGCTTTCCAAAATCAAAGAATATTAAAATCTTATCATTATGTTTTATGTTTTTTTTCCATCTGGATTTTAACAGTAGTAATATGATGAATGGTTTGTCTTCATTTTCTTTGTACTAATGATATTTGAGAAAGTATATTATGGTAAACCAAAAAATATTGGGTTTAGTTTGAATGGTTGGGAGAAATGATTGTTATCCTCTCCATTCAAAGTCAAATTTTAAAATCATATATCATCTCCAAACTTAAAAAAAAGTATCATTTAATATTTTGTGGATTATCCTTCTACATTTTTGTGAACGATTATCCAAATTGAAAGTCGTAACACACTCGCCCCTTTGAAGGAGTTATTATAGTGTAAAACCTCTAAATTTTCATTTTTGTTCCCCACACGAACAAGCACCAAGCGCAAGCCTCCTCCACGTGACCATTAGCCATGACTACAAGCCTAACTAAAAGGCGTGTCGTGATTTCTATCGTCGGGTATTCACATACGAGCCAACCTTGACTCACCCGACTCCTGAACTCCTGAACTAAGAGCCTAGCCCAACTCTAGCTCCGTTCCTTAATCTCTATCCATGGGACCCCCTCGTTATGACTCGGGGCCCAACCCTCAAGCATTTCGGGACTTCGCGTATCGTGAAGGTGGAAATTAGTCTGTCTTTTTTCCTCGGAACCCCAAAATCCAAACTCTTGATGTCAGATCAACGATCCACAATCTCCCGTGACCCAATGGCTTATATCAACTCTTCATGATACGGGACTTCGTGTTTCGTGAAGTTGGAGGGTTGCTCACCTCCCTTTTCCCAATCCCCGATATCTCCTTGGACAATCAACGGTCCACATCCTCTCTTTGATCAACGGTTACGATCAAATCGCGAACTCAGACTTCACTAGTTCTCATGACTCTTATCTCTTTCTTCTCGAGTTACGAGTCAGCGAAATGTTGATCTCTCGCCACGTGTCCATTTTCGACGGACGGCTAGGATTGTTGCGGCTCCCAGCTCCTCGGGTATTCGCCTCTGCTCCTTGCAAATATTCTGAGGTCTGAATCCTCGAACTCCTAGATCTACTGCCAGCTGTCATCTGACGATGGATGATTCTGATTAACTTTGAAACTTCGTGACTTCGCAAAATTCCACTCTCCTGTGCACTTTCAAAGGGTTAGACCTCATGCACTTATCTCTAGATCTCACAGCTATGGTCCTCCACGCATAGATCTGACGAACGAAATCTGTTCTCTCCCTGTGTGCGAACTTTGAACTTGCAGATACAATGGTCGAGGTGGGTCCCGAAGGATCCATAGATCAACGGTCCATGTTACTTCACGACTTTGGGTTTTGGAGGTTTTGGTCACACCAACCCATAATCTTCCCGATACGCTAACTCAGAACTCGTAGATCCAAGGGACTAGAGGGGTTAAATCCCGCACTCTTTCCCATAGCCAACGACCATGACAACCCTTGGCTCCTTCTAGACGGATCTTGTCTATCTATCCTTCAGAGAAGGAAAATCTTTCCCTTTCAATATTTTCCTATCATTATTTTCCTGAGTTCTCACCCCGAACGAGTTAGGGATTTGGGTCTGGAAATTCACATAGCAAGGGGGCTAGGGGAAATTATTCTCTTCAGATGATTGGTTTCAGGTCTACATGATATTTCCTATCTCCACCATTTTATGAACTATGTCTGGGAAGCCCTCCGAAGAGAAGTTGGGCATACAATTTATCAGTGGAAAGTGTAAGTTCCCAAGGAGATGGAAGCATACACATAACATAGCCATTTGAAATAGAGATGTTCATATATATATATATATATATAGATATGCGTGAAAAACCAAGAAATCATTCATCATTCTAACTCAACAATTAAGGCTGAGAAAAGACTTATCAGAATCAGACAATGTGAAGCGACTACTAGAAGGGGTGCTCCTTTCCACCCAACAGTAGGCTCAATCACTCCAAATGGATTTACCACTAGCCACCCCCCAGCTAGACCATGATGCTCTGCAACACAACCTTTTCTTCTCACTCAGCCACAATAGGGACATAGGTTACTCTCCTCTTTCCGCAGGATCTTGGCAATGGTTTACACGATACCAAGTAAGGAGGACTAGCCTCGTTTATCAACTTGTATCATAANACTAGCCACCCCCCAGCTAGACCATGATGCTCTGCAACACAACCTTTTCTTCTCACTCAGCCACAATAGGGACAGAGGTTACTCTCCTCTTTCCGCAGGATCTTGGCAATGGTTTACACGATACCAAGTAAGGAGGACTAGCCTCGTTTATCAACTTGTATCATAACCTTCTCTGCCATTTTCGGTGTTCAGAACGCTTAGTTTTTTCGTTCTTCCTTGAATCCTTGAGATTCACTTTCCGTCTCTGCACTCTTCGTAGGCGTGCTCTCCTTCCCCTCCCCCCCACCACACCTTCCTTTCTCACCTCTTTCAGTAGGGTCGCATGTGGCCCGAATTCCCAGTCAGTGGTCAAGTTAGGAAGCCTTGGGGATGAGTGCTTACACACCCCATCCCTCATTAGCTCTTGAGGAGGTCTTCCCACTCACCAACCTGACTGTAATTCATTTTTGGGTTAGAGGAGGGTTCTGGTCTTGAGCAATTAAATCCAGTAAGAACTGGTTTGATGAACGTTAATGCAACCATTCTTGGTCCCCTTCACCCTCTCTCCGTATAGCATTCGTGGTCTTTCTAAGTACACCCCTCCTTCCATCAGTCATGCAACACTTGTCCATTTTCTTAGTAAATATTTAGGTTCACATTCATTTACATTTCAAACAAAGGTCCATCAAATCAATATTCACACATATAAATTTTGCCATAGTCTTTTGGGCATTTATAGTTATATTTACAAACTAGGGGAAACATGGTGTCACAATTCCCTCCCCCTTAAAGGAACATCATCCTCGATGTTCTATCTATTAACATGTCATGTATGTACAGAAGTGAACAAAAATGGGTATGCTTGTCTCATGGCATCCTCCATTTCCCATGTGGCCTCATCTAAGCCAAAGTGTTTCCACTGCAACTTGACCTATTCAATGGTTCGGTTCCTGAGTGGGGTTTCCTTCATGTCTAGTATGCATTGAGGTTCTGGCAGGAATTCTCCCTCTGGTTCCACCTGGATCACAAACCAGTCAATTACATGATTAGAATCATGTACATATTTCTTCAACAATGAAACATGGAAAACAAGATGTGCTTTTATTGTAGGAGGAAGTGATAGCCTATAGGCTACAGGTCCTACTCTCTCTAGAAATTCAAAAGGTCCACAATACCGGCGTGCCAACTTGGAAAAATCTCCCATCCTCAGGGAACTCTTCCTGGGCCTAACTCTGAGATAAACGTGGTCTCCTGTCTTGAATTCTCTGGGGGTTCTCTTTCTGTCGGCGGTACTTTTCTATCTATTCTGGGTGATTTTCAGATTTTTGCTTTATTTGAATCACTTGTTGTTCCATTTCTTTCAACATGTCAGGTCCAATCGTAATTCTATTCACGGAATTACTCCAACTGATTGGAGTGTTGCAGGACCTACCATAGAGGACTTCGAAAGGGCTCATCTTTAGTGATTCTTGGTATCCATTGTTGTAGGCAAATTCCACCAGTGATAGGTAATCTTCCCACCTTTTAGGTTGATGCATTACATGCATCCTCAACATGTCTTCTAATATTTGGTTGACTCTTTCTGTCTGTCCATCGGTTTGAGGATGATAGGCAGTGCTAAATAATAATTTGGTCTCCAAGCCAGCCATCAAGGATTTCCAAAAGCTTGAAGTAAATTTTGTGTCTCTGACAGACACGATCTCCTTAGGCATGCCATGTAGTCTGAATATCTCCTTCATGAATATGTTGGCTATATCTATTGTATTGCAAGTCAATTTGATAGGAATAAAATGAGCGGAATTGCTCAATTTATCCACCACTACCATGATGGAATCATTCTGCTTGGACGATGTTGGTAATCTGATGATGAAATCCATGGAGATGGTCTCCCATTTCCATTCCAGGATTGGTATAGGTTGTAATAATATTGTTGGGTGTCGGTGTTCTTCTTTAACTTGTTGGCATTCTAGACATTTAGCTAAATACTTAGCTATGTCTTTCTTCAATATAGCCCAATAGAATTGTTTCCTAGTGGTCGTGACCATCTTTTGATAGCCCGGATGGTCGGTGTATGGTCTCTTGTGAAATTTGTCCATTATGAACCTCTTCAAGTTGTCACAACTTGGAATATATAGCATGTTTCGGTAAGTCAACAGACCTCAATCTAGCATCTGGTAGCCTTCATACTTTATCCCTACGGGTTCTTCCTCTAGGTACGAGGTCACAGTCTGGAAGAATGTGTCTGTTTATTGTGCATTCTTGGCTCTTTCCCTGAAATTCGTCTCGCAGGTGCTCACCGCTGTGAGGTGAATTGTTTTCATACTTCTACTAAGGGAATCAACCACCTTATTTTCCTTTTCTTTGATATGTTTGATTTCAAAATCAAACTCGCCAAGGAGGGCCGTCCACCTAGCTTGTCTAGCATTGAGTTTTGGTTGGTCAAACAGGTGTCACAATCCATGGTGGTCTGTCATAAGTACAAATTTCCTACCTATGAGGTAATGCCTCCACATTTTCAAAGCGTGCACTATGGCGACCAACTCTAGATCATGGGTCACATAGTTGACTTCATGTTCATTCAATTTTCGAGATTCATAACAAACTATGCTTCCTTATTGCATAAGGACTCCTCCAAGTCCTTCCTTGCAGGCATCTGTGCACACGAGGAAGTCATTATTGGGAGCGATGATATTCAACACGGGTGCATGGGTCAAAAGGTGTTTTAGTGATTGAAACCTTTCTTCACATTCCAGTGTCCAAATGAATTTAACCCCCTTCCTCTGTAGGGCAGTGATTGGACAACCAATCTTGGAAAACCCTTTTATAAACCTCCTATAGTATCTTGCTAAACCCATAAAGGATATGATATCCAAAACATCTTTTGGGGTAGGCCATTCCATGATGGATCTGATCTTGTTAGGATCTATTGCTACCCCTTCTTCAGATATGACATGGCCCAAGTAATGTATTTGCTTCAGGAAAAAGTCACACTTGCTAAATTTGGTGTAGAGGTGATGCTCTCTTAGTACTTGAAGTACAAGTCTAAGATGTTCCTCATGTTCCTCTCTATTCTTGGAGTAGATTAAGATATCGTCAACAAAAACCAATACAAACTTGTTTAGGAATTTGTTGAGTACATTTTTCATCAAGAACATATTGGTGGTAGGGGCATTGGTCAATCCAAATGGTACTACCACAAATTCGTAGTGACCATATCTTGTCCTGAAGGTGGTTTTGTGGATGTCTTCATCCTTGATTCGGACTTGATGGTATCCAAATATCAAGTCAATATTTAAGAAAATGGTAGCACCCCCCAATTGATCGAACAAGTCATCGATTCTAGGTAAGGGATATTTGTTCTTTATGGTTACCTTATTGAGTTGTCTATAATCCATACATAGTCAAAATGTACCATATTTCTTCTTCACAAACAGGACTGGTGCTCCCCATGGAGACACACTAGGCCGAATGTAGCCTTTTTCCATCATTTCCTTTAGTTGTAGTTTGATTTCAACTAGCTCGGGTGTACTCATCCTATAGGGGGTCCTAGATACTGGTACCGCTCCAGGTGCAAGTTCCATTGAGAAGTCAATGTCCCTTCTCGGAGGTAGACTCGGTACCTCTTTTGGAAAAACATCTCTATACTCTCTTAGTATGGGGTGGTCTTCTAGGCTTGGTCTGTCATCCTCAACAAATTCCAACATCTATATTGCATATAGAGGACATCTCTTTCTACAATACTTTTTCATTTGAAGGGTTTATATTTGTCTCACTGAGACAGGCTTCTGAATGCCTTGGAGGGTTATCTTTCTCCCTTATTCATTTACACATTCTAAGGTTTTGTGGTAACAATCCAGCTTAGTTTTATATGCAGCTAGCCAGTCCATACCAATCAACAGGTCATACAATCCTAGGGGAAGTATGTTAAGGTTAGCTAGGGTGGGCAATCCATCCACAGTGAATTGGCAAGCTGGTACGACCTCCACTATTTTTATTTTGGTGCCAATGGCTAACTATGCCAACCATGGCTTAGTATGTTTATGTGGTTGTAATTTACATTTATCAACAGCCTGAGGGGCCACATAACTCAAATTTGAACCAGGTTCAATTAAAATAGATACTAGATGGTTGGCAATCATACCTTCCATCTCCACCACTGATGCTTGGTGGTCGGTTTGTTTATTATCCATGGCTGCATAAATTTGTGGCATACTCCTAGACATGTTATTGACGGTGGTAGCTTCTTGGATGTTGTAAATTCTCCTACTATTCTTCTGTCTATGCGGACAATGCCTCAATAGATGTTCTTCTCCACAACCCCAACATTTCAAGGGTTCTTTCTTTGGGTTACTAGTCTTTCCTGGGGTTGATCCAAAAGGTTTATTTCTGCTCTAGGAGGGGAAATTCTGTTGGCGTACACTTCAGGTAGGAAATATCATCCTTGAATCCTTCTTATAGTTTTTAAATCTTGGGGGTTTAAACCCCTTTTTAATGGAACCCCGAACTATTCTTCTACTTCCAACCTTCATGAGGTTCTTTTTGAAGCCCAAGATGCTCATAACAATATCTTGCCTTTCAGATAGTGTCTTCTAAGGTCTTTGGCTTGTCAAAATCAATTTTGTCCTTATAGTCCTTAGGTAGCCCACTGATAAATCGCTGCACCTTTTCCTTTTCCATTTTTATTTAGGGTACATACCTCAACAATTCAAGGAATCTGTTGAAATATTCCTCTATAGTGAGTTGCCCCAGCTTGAGTTCATAGAACTCTTTAGTCTTCTCGTCAAAATATTTTTCCGATAGATACTTCTTCCTGAAGTATTTCTCAAACCGTTCCCAAGATAGGTCCTCTTCATGAATCCCTTTCACATTCTTAAGGTCTTCCCACCAAATGGAAGCCTTTCCATTCAGGTTGAAAGTGGCTACTCGGGCCTTCAAGTTTTCAGAGTAGTCATGGACTCTGAAATATTTTTTTAGTCCAAGCAGCCAGGCCTCCGCCTCCTCTCCTTTCTTAATCTCACTGTCGAAAGAGGGTGGTTTGGCCTTCCTGAATTCTTCGAGATTATGAATTTTGGAATGATTTTGTTTCTTTCGTTTTCTTTGAGAATGTGAATTGATTCTACTACTAGAAGATCCCTCTGAGTCACCAATTTTCTTTCCAGAGGATTTGTCTAAAGCTTGTCCCCTGTCTCCAGGTTGGACCTTTCTCGAGGTACTCCTCCTAGTGCGGCCACTTAAAGGGCCACATTTTTATATCTCAAGTGGACTTCGACTCCTCTTTGTTTATCTTCGGTCCACGTGACTGGTGTCAGGTCCAAGCTGCAGTTGTCTTTGTATGTCAGATAAACTCTACAGCAAGACTGCATTAATTTTCATTTGCTTCTCTTGCTCTTTTATCAATCTTTCGTTGTCATCTTTGCAACTCTGTAATTCGGCCATGAGACTCCTCACAGTCTTAGCTAGATCTGGAGGGGTCTCTACCGCCCTCCTCTCGTCAGACTCTTCGTCTCTATTGTGGGAGCCATCTCCCACTTCGTGGCGTGTCACCATTCTATATGATTGCAGTTTCCCATGGTTGATCGACCACTTGAGTGCAGACAAAACAATTGTTGTTAGCTAACACTATATTAGTTCATAACCAACACATAATTCATATTTCTTAAATATATGCACACACAACAGTAAGTTGTCATTATTATCTATAATAAGGGCTTAACTAGAATTTTTAGGGAGGGAGTAAGGTAGGATATCGCGCTTTAAACCCCTTAATGTGGTCTTTACGCAACTCATCCATGAGCCCAAATAGGCCAAGTGTTGTAACCATGCTCTAATACCAATTTGTAACACACCCGCCCCTTTGAAGGAGCTACTATAGTGTAAAGCCTCTAAATTTTCATTTTTGTTCTCCCGCGTGAATAAGCACCAGGTGCAAGCCTCCTCCACATGACCACTACCCGTGACCACAAGCCTAGCTTAAAGGTGCTTTGTGACTTCTTTCATTGGGTATTCACGTATGAGCCAACCTTGACTCACCCGACTCTTGAACTCCCTAACTAAGAGCCTAGCCCAGCACTAGCTCCGTTCCTTAATCTCTATCCATGGGACCCCCCGTTATGACTCAGGGCCCAACCCTCAAGCACTTCGGGGCTTCTCATATCGCGAAGATGGAAATTAGTCCATCTCCTTTCCTCGAAACTCCAANGAGCCAACCTTGACTCACCCGACTCTTGAACTCCCTAACTAAGAGCCTAGCCCAGCACTAGCTCCGTTCCTTAATCTCTATCCATGGGACCCCCCGTTATGACTCAGGGCCCAACCCTCAAGCACTTCGGGGCTTCTCATATCGCGAAGGTGGAAATTAGTCCATCTCCTTTCCTCGAAACTCCAAAATCCGAACTCTCGATGTCAGATCAACGGTTCACAATATCCCGCGACCCAATGGCTTAGATCAACTCTTCACGAATCGGGACTTCACGTTTCACGAAGTTGGAGGGCCGCTCACCTCCCTTCTCTCGATCCTCGATATCTCCTTGGACAATCAATGGTCCATGCCCTTCCTTTGATCGGCAGTTGTGATAAAATCGTGAACTCAGACTTCGCGAGTTCTCATGACTCCTATCTTTGACTTCCCGAGTTACGAGTCAGCGAAATTTTGATCTCTCGCCACGTGTCCCTTATCGACAGACGATTAGTATTGTTGGGGCTCCCAGCTCCTCGGGTATTCACCTCTGCTCCTTGAAAATATTCTGAGGTCTGAATCCTCGAACTCTTGGATTTGTTGCCACCCATCCTCTGACAATGGACGATTCTGAATAACTTCAAAACTTCGGGACTTCGCAAAAGTCCACTCTTCTGTGCACTTTCAAAGGTTTATACCTCATGCACTTTCCTCTGGATCTCACGACTATGGTCCTCTGTGCATAGATCTGACGAACGAGATCTATTCTCTCCTCGTGTGCGAACTCTGAACTCGCAGATACAACAGTCGAGGTGGGTTCTGAAGGATCCATAGATCAATGGTCCACGTTACTTCGCAACTTCAGGTTTCAGAGGTTTTGGTCGCACCAACCCATAATCTTCTCGATACATGAACTTAGGACTCGTAGATCCAAGGGGCCAGAGGGGCTAACTCCCGCGCTCTTTCCCATAGCCAAAGACCATGACAACCCTTGGCTCCTTCCAGATGTATCTCCTCCGTCCGCCCTTCGAACAAGAAAAATATTTCCCTTTCAATATTTTCCTATCACTATTTTCCTGAGTTCTCACCCCAAACGGGTTAGGGATTTGGGTCTGGAAATTCACACGACAAGGGGGTCAGGTTAAAGTATTCTCTTCAGACGAGTGGTTTCAGGTCTACATGATATTTCCTATCTCTACCATTTTACGGATTATGTCTAGGAAGCCCTCCGGAGTGACGCTGGGCATACAGTTTATCAGTGGGAAGTTTAAGTTCTGAAGGAGATGGGAGCATATGCATAACATAGCCATTTCACACATAGATGTTCATACATGCATATATATATGTATAGATGCATGAAAAAACAAGAAATCATTCATCATTCTAACTCAACCATTAAGGTCGAGAAAAGACTTATTAGAATTAGACAATGTGAAGCAACTACTGGAAGGGGTTCTCGTTTCCCCCCAACTGTAGGCTCAGTCACTCCAAACGGATTTACCACTAGCCACCCCCGAGCTAGACCACGATGATTTGAAACACAACCTTTTCTTCTCACTYAGCCACAATACGGACAGAGGTTACTCTCCTCTTCCCAAAGGATCCTGGGAATGGTTTACACGATACCAAGCAAGGAGGACTAGCCTTGTTTATCATCTTGTATCATAACCTTCTCTGCCATTTTTGGTGTCTAGAACGCTTAGTTTTTACAGGAAGAGMATTGGTCGAAAATGGCTTACCAAATCCACAAATAGACTTTTCTCCTCCAAGGATGAGTACTATTTGAAATTTC
Source organism: Picea mariana (assembly GCA_032191745.1). Lineage (NCBI taxonomy): Eukaryota > Viridiplantae > Streptophyta > Pinopsida > Pinales > Pinaceae > Picea > Picea mariana. The sequence continues at coordinate 459,206 of JASDQU010101553.1, read as the reverse complement.
CCCATGTAACGATCAATGTTGAATTTGTGCCAAACAGAAAGGTCACATAATCTACTTGGTGCGATGTACCTGATGCCTTCATGTTCATGGGCTTGGGTATGATCCTAACATCACCTTGAAAAATTACCTGTGCATTTGTGATGTTGAACACTTGATCCATCTGTCTCAGAGCCTTCATTCATTGTGTTCCCACGAGCTCGAATGGACGAAATAACTAGCCACCCGAAACCATGATGAATTCGTCACCTAAGGTGTTAACTGCGGATGTACTTGGATGGTTAGACGTTGAAATCACACTTTCCACCTGTCTGCTCCACCATTCCCCATTGTCGTTAGCCTGCTCCACGTGCCTAATCCACCTGTCCTCTTTTGCACTGGTGTCCACGAGCCTAATCCACCTGTCCTCTTTTGCACTGGAGCTCCAATAATTACAACCCCTAACCTTTGTGTGTTGGCTCCTGGTCATGTGACACATTAGGTTAAGGGGATAAGGCTTCAACACCCTCCATGCCTAAGGTTCCAGGAGGTTTCCCAATGGCCTCATTTTCCAATTTATCTGTTGTCATGTTGTGTTACCTCAGAATGTGAAAGAATGTTGGCTTGAGGGACTGTGAGTCGACTCATATTCGATCAATTATTATTTTTAGGCTCAAATTGTTTGGGTCTGTTCCCTAGACCATCATCCTTATGACTGTCTTGGAGTCGCCTATAACATTCAGATTGGAAATTTGATGGGTCTTTGCTAGTTGGAGGCCTTTGAGTAAAGCATAAGCCTCTGCTTTATTGTTGGTGTCTTTCTCGATATTCTAGTAGTAATTTAAAATTATTTTTCCTTTGATTTCATAGA
>JASDQU010101553.1:396347-435532 GCA_032191745.1 Picea mariana | reverse complement strand
TCATTCACTCTATTTGATATGTTAAATATCCTCTATAGTCTAGGATAGTTTAAAGTTTGATTGTGTCATTTTATTAGAGCATTATAAAATGTGGCAAAGGCAACATGTTTTGTATAGCATATCTCTGAGGCATTTACTTATTCTCTTCAAGTCAATTTCCAAAAAGTTATGGACAGTGACAAAGACAACATATTGTATGGCACATCTCCCAGGCATGTACTGAATTTTCCTCAAGTCAATTTCCAAAAAAGTTACGGTGGCCAATATCCATCCTCCTACGCAACATTGAATGTTGCAACACGTGACGTATAAACCATCAAATCTAAAAACAATTTTGATCCAACAACCTATATGCTACTTGATGCAATATTCAATGCTATATAAAAAGCCAGATATTGATCCCTAAAAATTATGACCCCCTCACTTGAATTTCCAGAAAGTTATTGACAACAGAAAGGAGACAACATGTCATGTTGTATGGCACATCTCCAAGGCATGTACTTGAAGTCAATTTCCAAAAAGTTATGGATCTAATAATTTAATGAATTATATCTAATTTTTAGAAGTTGAAATAGTTCTTATTTATTGACAATGTGACGTGACCTCTTTTATAATCACAAGTCAATTTCTAAAAAGTTATGGACCCAATAAATTTATGAATAGTCTTTGAACCCGTTTTGAACTTTTTATAATAATTTAATGAATTATATCTAATATTTTGAAGAAATAGTTATCATCTATGAACAACGTGATGTGACCTCTTCTATGATCACTATTGGTCCCCGCACCATGGTGTCTCTACCCCTAGTGAAAAGGCCCACACGCCCCCCTTTAYGTCGCTGCTAACCACCCCACGCGATGGGCATGTTGCATGTCCTCGTCGGGCAATGGGGGTAATCGTCCCGTTGTGGGGGCTGTTGATCTTTTACGCAAAAGATAATTTTTTTAGTTATAGATTTTTTTTTTAATTTTTCTGAGTAGGCAATAGAAATATCCACTTTGATCAACACACGAAATGGAATCTCTATGGGAAAAGGTGTAATTATTATTTTCATGCTGCTATTTCTTTTGAATTATTATATCAAATTGAGAGTGAAGAGGCCCCCAAATCTTAACGTGATTAGACGCGGAAATGGAACATTGTTAAAGAAATGTAATTCTTATTGTTATGTTGGGCTTTCTTTTTCTAATTTTTTAAAGTTGATTTGAATAGTTAAAGCAAATCTTAATTTTTCATAGGACAGAGGGAATGAAATCTTGTGAAATATTTTTGGATGTGAATGTATTTATACAGTCTGAGTGGGCCTATTAGTTCTGTGTTTCCTCTTAAGAGGTCACAAGTTCAAATCTAGAGGGGGGGTAGGGTATGTATACCTTCATAGACTTTACCAGTTAAATCGTTGGGTGGAGGGGGGTCCCTTGTCCCACAAACAAGGGGGTTTCATACACCAATTTGGTGTGGTGGCTTGGTCGTGACCTTAAAAATAGATTATTATTATTATTATTATCTTGCTTTTCCTAACCACTGATGACTAAGTGAAAGAAAATGCGTTTAACTCATTTAGAAAACCCACCGGAATCACCTTTAATTCATTATCCAAAGACTCAAACAATGAACATGTATATGCAAAATTATGGAAAATGCATATGTATATTTATATTTAAAGGAAAATGGGATTTGTTTTCAAATAAAAATGGGCATGGTTCACTATTGATTAAGTTGGGAATGGCAGGAAAGTAACTCCACATTTGGTGTCGATTACATTAACTTGATAGGTACATAAATATAACAATAAATGACTATTGGTCTTTCTTAATGGATGACTCTTCTTATCACCTATGACTCTTCATATGTATATTACTGTTACAATAACACAATCCCAAGGACTATGTGTCCAACATTCCCCCCTTAATCCGAAGGGGTGTGTGTGAGTCCAAGCATTATTATGAACTTCTGAAAAAAAATTCTTTCAAGTGCTTTGGTGAAATGTCTGCAATTTGCTCATTTGTGGAACAATGTCTCAAGTGACTAGTCTTGGTCTCTACATGATATCAAATCAGGTGATACTTTGTGTTGATGTGCTTAGTTCGATCGTGGAATCTGGGATTCTTGACCAACTTGATTGCAAAAGTATTGTCAATTGGAGGGGTAGAATTCATTTGTTTCTCCTGCAAATATTCAAGTATTTTCCTAAGCCACACAATCTCCTTCGTCGCTTTTGCAACTGCCACATATTCTGCCTCTATTGTGGAATCTGTTGGAACTGATTGTTTGTGTGATCTCCAAGAGACAAATGTTTATCTAAGACTCATGAGATAGCATGAAGTTGATACTCTAGTTTCCTTATCCCCAACAAAGTCTGAATCAAAATATCTGACTAGGTTGTTCAGTCATCTACCTTAGAGTACTTCAGTCCAAAATCTTGAGTTCCTTTCAAGTATTTTAGAACTCTTTTTGCAACAGACCAATGTCCTTCACAAGGATTTTGCATGAACCTAAAAAGAATCCCAACAACAAATGAAATGTTTGGTCTGGTGGTAGTAATATAGATAAGACTTCTCACAAGCTATCTATACTTGGTTGGATCCTCAAATTCATTCCCTTCTTTTGATGTGAGTTTCAAATTTTGTTCCATTGGAGTAGAAGTGAGATTGCATTTAGCCATGCCAAACTTGTTCAACAGTTCTCCAATGTACTTCTTATGGGAGATGAATATGTACCTTGGATTTTGAATCACTTCAATGCCCAAATAGTAATGAAGATGTCTCAAATCTATCATCTCGAATCCTTTCTTCAATTGTTTCTTTATGGAAGCAGTGTAGCTCTCATTGTTCCCTATTATCAATAGATCATCTACATATACGACAAGATATACAATAGTTTTTCCAACTTTCTTGACAAACTAATTTGCATTGTCAATTTTGAAATGCTTGAAATTCAATTTCAAAAGATGTTCAGTTAATTTTTCATACCATGCTCGCGGTGCTTGTTTCAAGCCATATAAAGATCTAATGAGTTTGCATACCTTATGTTCTTGTCCCTTCATAACAAATCCTTCTAGTTGAGACATGAACACATTCTCTTTCAAGTCTCCATTCAAGAAAACAATCTTCACATTTATTTGATGAATTTTCCATCCATTTTTTGCTGCCATGGAAAATAGAGTACAAATAGTATCCCATTTTTGTTGTGGGGGAAAAAGTCTCCTCATAGTCAACACCTTCCTTTTGTTCAAATCCTTGCCATGAACCTTGCATTGTGCATGTCAATTGAGACATACGATATGTACTTGTTCTTGAATACCCACTTGCAACCGATTGGTTTGCTTCCAAATGGAGGATCCACCAACTTCCATGTCTCGTTATTGAGTAGAACATCATATTCCTTATGCATAGATTCTTTACATTCATCATGAGAAGAAACTTTTTTTTAAGGAAGTCGGTTCAAGGTTAGTAGATAAATTCAAATCAAAATCATATGAAACATCCATGTCATCTACATCATCTGAGTTTGAATTATCTATATTACCTCCATCTTGTCTTGAGGACATTATGGTTCTTTTCTTTCCGATATCATCAGGATGAACACTTTGAAGTGTTTTTGTGAGCCATTTTGGTGGACCTTTCTGAGATGGTCTAGATTGCTCAGCTGATTGAGATGGTGCCAAGTTCTCATCAATCCTCAGCTTTTCAATCCTCTCGATCACATCATCCAAATGAGGTTAAGGTTATAATGAAGTGGTGGGAACTTCTTCATGAGGGGAAGATGGGGTTCAAAAGGAGATTCCATAGATTGTTGCAAGATAGAGATCCCCTCTTCAAGATGTGGAATCTCATCATCAAACCCATGATATGACTTTACACGATTGAATTTGTCCCAGCAGATGATCAAGATACCTCTCAACAATTTCATCTTTCTTGGAGGATTCAAGAAAGATTACATTAATGGAAATGATGAGTTTATTGTTTGTGCCATCGTAAAGATGATACCCCTTGTTGTGTTTCAATCTTTAATTTCCGGTTATCCCTTTCAAGTTCCCGATTTTGCCTCATTACCTGGTTGAGACGCATTTAAAAATATGGGACATACGCATAGTACCTTTGAGCCCATGCTAGGAAATCACAACATCACTCAGATTCTAAATTCGAGATTGACTATTGTTGGCCTGCATCTGAGGGTTTTTCTTGCACAAGTTTGGCTTTTAAATCATCCTGAATTCTTGAGAACCCTTCACAATTTTGAAGGAAAGGGGGTAAATTTGAACCAAAGTCATACTGGATGGGACTGTCNTAAAGATGATACCCCTTGTTGTGTTTCAATCTTTAATTTCCGGTTATCCCTTTCAAGTTCCCGATTTTGCCTCATTACCTGGTTGAGACGCATTTAAAAATATGGGACATACGCATAGTACCTTTGAGCCCATGCTAGGAAATCACAACATCACTCAGGTTCTAAATTCGAGATTGACTATTGTTGGCCTGCATCTGAGGGTTTTTCTTGCACAAGTTTGGCTTTTAAATCATCCTGAATTCTTGAGAACCCTTCACAATTTTGAAGGAAAGGGGGTAAATTTGAACCAAAGTCATACTGGATGGGACTGTCTTCTTTACAATATGCACTTGTGTCTTCTAAAGAACCTCTATCCTCTATTTTTATCGTTTGAATTGGGTTGTCCCTTTGTCTATGTCTATTTCTAGTCATTCTGGACAAAATGTGACCAATCCTTTTATTTTTAAAATCAATTTCAAAGACATCCCATAACTACCTGGTTCGTTTACCCTACTCATTGGGTTTATCATTAATCCTTGGACCCATGCACTGTGACTGGTGATCAACATCACCCAATGGTTGGTTTTTCAAATGGCTAAGGATGGTTTCTAAGGACGTTTTGGGAAAAAACCCTTTTCTTTTCGGTGTCATTTGTGTCAAAGGTAATACATATGTTTGGTCATCGAGAGACACAATAGGATCATCATGAAGTTGGATTTCAATATGAACTTCCTGGGGAAAATTATGAGGAGAGAAGGACTCTTCAACAACCCATGTTAAATTGATGATAGGGTCCCTATGTTGGGGTAAGAATTGATTTCTTACTAGGAAGCTTTCCTAGTTTTCACCTGTACTAGTAAGATGAAACTCAACTAAGGTATGGATGAGACCATGATGAAACAAATTGGTTTCATGGTTTTGACTTGGTCGTTGGTAAAATTTAGTCATCTTTTGCACACTCCTATGTAAATAGAAGGGTAGGTTTAAATGAAACCCATGCAAAGTCATGAGCAATTATATATGGAAATAGAAAACAATCCCGTAGCATCCCTCACAAGTAATAAAATGTTTAATTATTAAAAGGAGACTGTGCCATCTAGTATGAAAGAGTTCTAATGGAATACCCTTTATGTGATATCATGACCTCTTTGATGCCAATAGAGACTGCTATAGGATGTTGTTCACTTTCATGTTTTTGAACCACTTATCCCCTAATTGAGGAAGACCTGTTGCCTGAGCAATAAATTCCATAGTAACCTGCAACTGGACATCCCCAATCTTAACCTTGGTACCATCGAAGGTTTTGGAAAATGCTCTGGCCACTTCTATGTTGAATCCTTTAAACGACCATACAAATCCTAACCAACCGACCTGGGAGAGTCTATTAGTTGTGTCATCATGAGTTAGCAACGTTTGCGACCCATTTGGATCTATTCTCACTATAGGAGCCATAAGATTTTAGGAAGGGATAAGAATGAAGGTAAACCAAAAGACAAGGATGTAGATTTTGTGAAGGTGAAAACACTATAGACACAACAATATAAACCCATAAGTAATGAATGAGGTTGAATTGAAATACATGATGACAAATGAAAACTAAAGGAGCTGAGGATGTCATAAAACCATATTACACTTGAAATATTTATTATCTCCCGTAGAACAGAGGACAAAAGGGTTCAGAGTAGAGAGACCCATGTAATCCTCACATCCTGCCATGAACCACTGACTTGAATTCGAGGACATTATCATGGTAAAAGGTAATTATTTCGTAGATAGCCAAAAGGTTGAGCTAGGGTGTATGAATATCAATAAAGAGTATGGTGTGATATGATTTGGAAAGATCGACAAATATGTTGAGATTTTTTAGAGAGGGGTAGGTTTTAATAAAACCACGATTTATTAGTTTATCATTAGTTTTGAACAAAGTTTTACTCTAGGATCGACCCTCAAATTTAGTTTAAAAAGTTTATTTAAATCAATCTCATACATTTCTAATTGAAGTTTATCTTTTGGGAAATGAATTATACTTGGGTTGTTGATCCTTCACACAAAACATAATCCAAATAACTTATTTCTGCACATTAGATTAGGTAAAACAAAAATGATAATATTTGATTCATGTAAGGAGATATTGTTGACAGAGTTTGATCAATGATTTGCACGAAAAGAATCTTCAATTTCATGCTTTGCACTCATGAAATTAAAGAGGTAAAACAATCATTAAGTTACACAAACATACTCTCATGAAAATGATAAGAAAGAATTTAAGCAAGAGTGATTGGCAAAACAACATACTTTTACAAAAGAAAATCTGTCAATCTAACGAATATACATACTGGGTAGTGAGTAAAAAAAACAATGTGTATTTCAAACAAAAATGAAACAAGGTGCTAGTTGGGAAGCCAACAAATGGTGTCTCACTGGGAGAATAAGTTATCTCTGATCTGGTAAGTCTTCATCTTAGGAAGAAGAAGTATAAGACTTGGAGAATAATTTAAGCTATCTTGAATAAATTCATTTTCAAATCCATACAATATTAGGATAAGTTCAGTGGTCATAAAATATTACCATAATTTATCAACCAAACAAAAATGATTTGCAGGGGGTTATAACCTAAAGTAACAATTTAATCAAAGAGTCACAATGTTTATGAAAGATATCCAATACCATTGATAGAGCCACTGCTTCCAACAAGCGTCCATAGCCTTGATAGGGATGCCATTTAACCCAATCAAATGCTTTAATCCCATCCAATAGTTGTGTTCACATGATGTATGCTTCCATTGAAATTTGATTTATAAGCATGTACCTTCTACCTCTCAAACCCGGCATTGCTTCCCTACCAGCATGCCTATTCAGTACCCCGACGAAGTTGTCTTAGTATCATGTGTGCATTTACTCGTTACCAGTAGGCCTGTTCAATACCCCGACGAGTTTACACACATTCCCCACACCTAAGTGCTTTCAACTTTCTTATGTCACCTTTAAATAATACAATTAGAGTTTTTCTAATGAGAAAAAGATTGGGGTGATACTGGAGGTTAATTTCAAGGCAGGTGTACTGCTGATCATGATGTTTATTTTCTTTCAGAACTAGAAGGTTTCATCATGGTTTAGAGATGTTATACTTTGGTTAAGAAATTGTTTAGAGGATGGGGAAGCACTTAAAAGTGATTCCTTAAGAATATGGACGATGTAAAAAGTCTAAATATCATCATAATCCTCAAAGGTTAAATGTGTCTCCAGGTATAATTCTCTGACAAAGATGATTTGAGGATAGAACGGAAGTAACAATCAAGTTGAAAATCGACTATCTGAGTTGTATCTTAATATCAAGGCCTTTTTGAAATATTTCAGATTGCTTTGAACAAGACAAGTCTAGAAAAGAATGCCTCCTTTCGACGATTACTTTTGGATTGGCAATATAATGGTTTAGATAGACATATAAAAATGAAAATTTCAAACAAAGCAATCAAAGACAACAACAACACACAACACACCATATTTACAAAATGTCAGATCTCAGTTCAGTCAAGCAAAGTGTTTTTTGAGGACTTGGACATTCACCGAAAAAGTGTCTGGTTGTCCTTCTAAGGTTTGTAGATGAAAAGAGCTAGGACCGATTTTTTCAGCAATTATAAAAGGTCCTAACCATAAATTCTGGAATTTTGAATGTTCTTATTTTTCCTCATGTGCTTTATCCCACCTAAGAACCAGATCTCCTACATTGAAATTTTGATGATAGGAATAACTTTCATCAAACCATCATTTAACCGTTTGTTGGTGTTGATCCATTTTATGTTTAGCTTGTGTCCTAGTTTCTTCTAATTTGAGAAAAGCATTTATTCAATTTTTTAGGGCGGGCCACTCTTCTTCCTAGACCTCTTTGGCTAGTTGTAATGATGGCGGAAATATATTGAGAGGCATGATAACTTCTATTCCATATACAACAAAGAACGGGGAATTTCCAATGGCTATTTTGTGTGTAACCCTATCATCCCACAGTGCGTAGTACAGATCGGTATGCCGATTTTTATGATTTTCTGATACTTTTCTTTTGAGGATTTTAATTAATTTCTTATTGGTTGATTCAGTCAGTCCATTACCTTGAGGGTAATAACTAGCGAAGTACTTCAATTTATTTCCTTTCTCCATAGAAAAAACATTCAAATACATCGAGGAAAAATAAGATGCATTGTCAAACACCAAAGATTATGGAATTCCAAAGCGTGAAATGATATGAGTCTTGAGGAACAAAACCAACTGATTCGTGTTGACCACTCTGATAGGTATAGATTCAGACCACTTGGTGAAGTATTCCATTGTTGTAAGGATGTATTTATGTTGGAGAGAAGATACATGATTGATTGGCTCGATACATCAAGGACCCATTGCTAAAATGGTTGATCAACTACCACTGGTCGCAAAGGGAAAGTAAGTTTCTTGATTTTTCCAGCAGCTTTTTGGCATGTAGCACACTTGTGATCCATATCATGAGCATCAGTAAATAACGTAGGAAAATAATATCCATCCCTGAGAACTTTATGAGCAGTTTGTTTTCCACCGAAATGACCTCCTGCATTACTAGAATGTAATTCATTTAGAACTTTTTCAGATTCATCATTTTCTAAACAACGTAATAATACTCCATCAATTTTTTTTTCTAAAAAGTACATCATTAATCATTTGAAAAGTAGCAGATATAAGTCTCAATGCCCTTATATTTTTGGGGTCAAGATGCTCAGGAGTGGTTCTATGTATTAAATAAAATTTAATGCCAGAATACCAAGAATCCAACGTGATTTGTACACAAAACATTTGGTTTTCATGGGACAATGTTTCATTTAATAAGACAGGGTCATCATTAGGTGAATTTACTGAATCAACCACTAATTTTCAAATACCTTGACCTCTAACAATCTGGGTTGGTTTAATCTCAAGATCGTATTCTTGAAGAGAGGTCATCTAGTGAGCCATTTTCTCCCCAAGCTCTTCTGAACCAATAGATTTCTTACTGCATGGTATGGTATGATGACTTTAGTTCTAGATTTTAATAGATAGTGTCTAAAGTGTTTTACCACTTTAAACACAACAAAATCTTTCTAATCCATTGTTGGATAGTTTATCTCTGCTCCTTTAAAGGAAAAAATCATGAACAAAATGGGTATTTCATTGTTATCATCATTCTTTTGAGTAAGTATTGCAACATATGATCTATCTGATGCGAAAGTGTAGAGGGTAAATTCTTTGGAAAAATTAGGACTCATTAAGGATGGAGCTTTTTTTATAGCTTGGCTGATGGCATTAAAGGCCTAGTTTTCCTGTGATCCCTATTTGAAAACAATGTCCTTTTTTATCATATTTTGCAGGGGTCTAACCATCTTAGAAAAGCTAGGAACAAAATGTCTAGCAAAGTTTATTTTACCAAGAAAAGACTGCATATTTTTTTTGGATGATGGAGGAGGTAGATTAGCTATGGATTTCATTCGTTCAAGGTCTATCATCATTCCATTTTTAGACACTATAAAACCAAGCAACTTTCCATGATCAACAACAAAAAATGATTTCTTGGGATTTAAGGAAATGCCATACTTACGACAACGTTCCCAAACACTCCTTAGGTGAGTCAAGTGATATTTTTTGTTCTTCAAAAAGATGATTACATCATCCAAATAAACAACCACTAACTGATTTATAAGTCCACGAAAATAAATATTCATGGCCCTTTGGAAAGTGGCTCCAACGTTAATTAATCCAAAAGGAATTTTACGATAAGCATAAGTGCCCCAAGGGGTCCAAATGTAGTTTTAAGCTAATCTGATGGATACATTGGGACTTGGTTGTATCCTAAAAAACCATCCAACAAGGATAGCCTTTCGACGCCATATACCTATTGTAGAATATGTTTCATAGGAGGAACAAGATAATTATCTTTGTTAGAGGCTTGGTTTAAGTTGTAGAAATCGACACAAAGTCATATTTCCTTATTCTTCTTCCTTACCGGGACTAGATTGGACACCCATTGGGTTTGTCAGACAGGAAAAATGATCTTAGCTATTAACATCTTGTTCAAATATTTTTTGACTGTGGGTTCTAACTTTGGGTGCATCTTCCTTAATGTTTGCTGGAACAATTGGGCTTGAGGTTTCATGGGATTACATGTTGTATTATGTTTGGATTGAACATTTTTAGATCTTCATAAGTCCAAGTGAACATATCTTTAAATTATTTAAAAGTTTCAACAAATGTTTACTTTTCTTGTTAAATTAATGTTTTGGGGTTGATCACGTGTTCCTAAATTTACTGTTTCATATTGCAGCGAGAAACTATTTGTTTTATAGTTAACTACTCCCTTAAATTTTCCGTGTAGATCATAAAACGTTTCTAATCTAATGACAGATTTAGGGATCGAATTTACCATGTAATATGAACTTTTAGCTGATTGTGGATCAGATATTACTGTAAAATAGCAGATATTTTCATCGTGAGTATTTTTATCAATCACAACACCTTGGAAAGTGTCTTCCATAGGAAATAAGTTTATGATCTATTGATCGTCTTCAAACACCTGTAAATTAGTGATATTATCTGGAATTGATGGCCTGAATATCAATTCAACAGAAAATGAATTAGGAAAAAAACCTTCAGCGGGAAATAATTTTGATGCTACATTTGCCAATAAATCTGCTTCAAAATTACTAGATCTAGGAATATAACTTATATTAAAAGCGATAAATTTACTAATCAAGTTCCATACCTCGATCTAGTAGTTTTTAAGATGAGTAGATACACAGTGAATGACATTTTTTACCTGCTTGACCACAATTTCAAAATCGTTGAATACAACTAGACATCCGACGTTAAGGCCGATGGATTTCTTGAGTCCCTGCAAGAGAGCTTTGTATTCTGCTATATTGTTTGTGCAATCAAATTCTAATCTACAAGAAATGAATGTTTTGTTACCTTTAGGATCTATCAATAGACAACCGACACCGACTCCTTCACGTGATTTAGACCCATCAAAGTACAAAGACCAAATTTCATCATTCACATGGCTATTTACAATATTTACATCATGATTAGACGTCACTACTTGAGTGCAGACTGATATTTCAGATTTCTAATTTAGGTATGCAACAAAAGATATTTTAGTAGCAAAATTCCCCAAAAAATCTATTATTCCTTGAATTTCTAAAGAATTCTCACTTGGAACAAAAGGTTCATTGGAATCATTCAAATCTGTGACTCTATATTTTAAATAGCGTTCCCTATTGATCATAATTTTATTAGGTTGGACATTGAGTGGAAACCATAGGTGAGACCAATCAATAGAAAAATAACCATTAATTTGTTGAGACCAATCCCTGCTTAGAAACATACCATACACCTATGGAATATCCACTACTAGTATGTCAATGACCTGATGCACTTTCAGATTGGATGACAACCTGATCAAAACATCTTTAAGCTCCCCAACCACTGTAACAATAGTCCTATCAAGCTGAATGATTTTGATATCTGACGGTTTGAATTCAACATTGATTTTTTGAAAAACTGACAAAGGCATCACATTCGACGAAGCCCCAGAGTCCACCATACAATTATGTACATTTCTGTTAAAGATTTTAAATGTTAATAGAAAAGGTGGCACATTAGAACTCTTACGTGGCATGGAAGAAGGATTCAGAGGTTGCTGATTTTTATTCGTTGCTCCCGAAGATATTTTATCAAGGTTTGCTACACTTTTGTTTGAAGTATCCTTTTTCTTATTGTTGTTTTCATCTATACTTTTGTCTGGAGCAATTTTGTTATTGTTGTTTTCAGCTATACTCTGTAACATTTTCTGTTGAATGTAAGGGAATTTGAGTAGCTCATAGATCGAGATGTTTTATTTTAACCTCATAAAATCCTCAATAGAATCATAGTATAGATCAAAGAGGGAAACACTCTTTGATGTTTCATCCTGTTTCTCTTGTTTTGATGTTGCATTTTTGTTTGTATCTGATGCAGATTTATTTTGATCTTTTAGTTGATGTTTACTACGAGTATTATAAGGATTTTGATTACCATGCATGGTTTCATAGTTGGCTTGAAAAATGTTGTCAGAAAAATGTCCAAAAGTTGGAGGGGACGAATATTCTTCATTGGGTGTTCCCTCCTCCTCATTTTCTACCTCATTTGTTGTTCGACTGTAATATCAGCTCCATCTAATAAGGATTGTATAGCATGGTGTAATCCTTCTAAACTCATTCCTTGAGCTGAAGGGGTTGGCTTATTGGGAGGATTATGAGGGGGGCTTCTAAAAGGAGTTCAATAAATTCATTTTCTAGAAGATCCTTCTTCTACAGCTCTTTTCATATCTACATCCTGGTTGGATAACTTTTGAAAGTCTTTTTGCAGGTTTTCCATATCTGTGGGTTCCTGCTCTTTCTTATTGAAAGGTGGTTTGGTGAGAATTTATATCTTCTTCTTGGAGGAAGAAGTTGATTCAGCTTCAAGATTTGTGTTATCTTTCAAGCTAAGCATATCCTTTTCAATGAGAAAAACTTCTTCAGAAGCCTCTAACAGAGTATTCTTTTTGGATCTTTTAACCCACATTGTCCTAGTATGATGTAAATATTTATCATAATAAGCAACGATTAAATTTTATACGGGCATAAAGTTTGCAGGGATCTTGTTTTTTAGCGTAAGAAACCTCTGGTTGGAATCTTTAACTTTTTCTTTGTGATTCATCTTCATACTTGATAGCTCCATAACCAAGACTTCAGGGGATTTGTCATCTCTAACTTTTTCTTAAAAAAAGGTTTCAAATCTATCCTAGGAATTTATAGTTTGAGTTTCTTGCGCGAAGTACCATGTTGAGGCATTTCCCTTGAAGGTATAAGGAAAAATCATGCACATGATATATTCATGTTCTACATTTCTAAGCCTAACAACCAACATAATTTTTTTTATCTGATCTTTAGCCGACTGTTTGGAATTAGGGTCAAACTTAGGCAACCATTTTTCAGGATGCTTTGATAAAGGATGTTGTGGCCCTGGTATGGAAACAACATCTTGGTCAAGCCAAGGCCTGACATGATTGTTTTTATTAGCCATATGGGATGAATTTTCTGAGTTATTTGAATTTTGGGACCATTCAAAAGATGAACTTTCTTTGTCATAGGATTCTCCTCCCGATGGAGGTGGAGAAGGGTCGGGTGCTGAAGGAGGAAGACCAAATCCCCTAGAACCTAGAATAAGCGTTTTAGATTGGTTGATCAAGATGTCGTGCAATGTGTAATTTTGTGTACTAGTGACATGAGGATCTTCCTGCTGATCAGAAAAATTAAGAGGTTGATGTAATTGCTCACCTAGCTCCCTGAGTCTTGCCAAAGTATCGTGAGTTATTATTACTGATTGGTGGGATTTATGGAGAATGTCCTGTAAGTTGGGTCTCTGAGGAAGAGGTGTCGTAGGTTTGACGAGAATTAATGGAGAATGTTATTCGAGTGGAATAACATGCTCAGTTTGAGATGTATTGGTTGTGTTAGATACAACCGTGGAGTTTGAGAGACTATGAGTTATAAATGGAGAGAGATTTTTAGGAGGTGTCTTTTGACCTCCACGTGCCATTAATATCTTTCAATCCCTCCTTCTAGCGCCATTTGTTGACGGGCATTTGTGAACACTCGTCAACTAGAAGGGAAAGTCTGGTCTGAGTTTGTCTAAGTAACCTAAGTCGTTTTAGGTAACTCACCCTGATGGGTTTTACGACTTCGTTAGCCGATGAGGGGATCTAATCTAAACTATGAAAATAAAGCTAACTATTCATTAATGAAGACCTACTATATACATATATTCACAACTCACAGTTTTATATACAAAATATAAAAATATGACATGTGCAAGATTTACAAGAAACCTTGTAAACTAATGGTTTACAAGAGAACCAAATATCAGGTAAGAATGTAAATAGATCTAGAACATACTACTAATCTAATTTTAACCTTGAAACTAAAAGAGAAAAGAAATGAATGCAAGCGATAATGTTTTGACTTAAATAAACAAAGTATTTAAGCTTAAATGTTGATCTACATTCACAAAAATGATATAAATCAAACAACAAAAGAAGGAAAATCACTAACCTATAACTGACCAATATTAAAAGAGAAATTTTGTTTGTGCCTTCCTGTATAGAGCTACTCCAACAACCTATATGTCAAGAGAAATCTATGGCAGAGGGTTGTGAAATTCTAAGACTGTGAAAGTGTCCAACAAAAGTCACTTCAACTGACAATTTAAATCTCATTTATAATGTAGAAAGAACAACTTTTTTTTTTGCAACTGATCCTTGGTGAAGATATGATAGACCATTGACAATAAAAAAATAATTTCAATTGAAAAATTATATCTTTGCAAATTTGAAGTATATGCATAAACCCAATATAGTTCAATATTCACATCCAATTGATACAATCACAAGGACATAAACAATTTGGGGATAATGGACTATTAAAGGTTGACATAATTAATATATAGATGATAACAATTAACAATGTATTGACAAAACATACTAAAGCTAATTTTTAATGAATCCATGATCAATTGCTCGAAGAATATGAACCATAATTAAAGATATTATAATGAAAAGAAAACCATTAGACTTACAGGGAAAAATCCTTAAGTAAGGTATAATTCCATATTCCTCAAAAAATAATCAGTGGTTCATTTCCCAGAATTTTCACCATCTCCGATTTAAAAAAAAATATGAGTATTTTAACATCACAATGATCAACTCTCATATCCACAGGATAAAGGTAAATCTTTAAAAATAGAGAGTTTGAAGAATCAAATCCTAATCTAAGATTATAATAACAATGTTTATAACAACTTATACAAAGTTTGTTATAACAACCAAAAAAATATATCATCAAATGTTTTGAGATAGATTCTAATACTGAACACAACACTCCATGATCTCCACTAGCCAAGTAATGCATAGGGCATCTTTCAGTTCATTTTGAGACCTGAAATAAAAGTACAAATTTAATTAAAATCATATCAACTAAATTTAAGACTGGCTACATAATCTTTGATTTTGTAGCTAGTCTAAAAACAATAAAAGAAACTAATGCTAAATAAAACAAATTCAACAGAACTAAAACCATAAATTTTGTTACCCAAATTAATCATTCGAGAATGAAGAGGTGTGCATTTATGGTCCAATAATAATATTGACGTTTGTTGATTTTTTAATGATAATATCTCCAGAGTTATTGGGCTTTTTACTTGCCCGAGGTATGCTTTGTTGTGTTTCAATCTTTAATTTCCGGTTATCCCTTTCAAGTTCCTGATTTTGTCTAATTACTTGGTTGAGATGCATTTGCAAATATGGGACATCCATATAGTACCTTTGAGCCCATGCTAGGAAATCACGATAGCACTCAGGTTCCAAATTTGGGATTGACTATTGTTGGCCTGCATTTGAGGGTTTTTCTTGCACAAGTTTGGCTTTTAAATCAACCTGAATTCCTGAGAACCCTTCACAATTTTGAAGGAAAGGGGGTAAATTTGAAACAAATTCATACTGGATGGGAGTGTCTTCTTCACAGTCTGCACTTGTTTCTTCTGAAGAACCTCAATCCTCTATTTTTATTATTTTAATTGGATTGTCCCTTTGTCTATGTCTATTTCTAATAATTTTGGGCATAATGCGACCAATTCTTTTATTTTTAAAATCGATTTCACAAACATATCGTAACTACTTGGTTCGTGTACCCTACTCCTTGGTTTTCTCATTAATCCTTGGACCCATGGGCTGCGACTGGTGATCAACATCACCCAATGACTGGTTCATCAAACGACTAAGAATGGTTTCTAAGGACTTTTTGGGAAAAAAAACCTTTTATTTTCGGTGCCATTCATGCTACAAGTAATACATATGTTTGGTCATTGAGCGACATAATGGGATCATCATGAAGTTGGATTTCAATATAAACTTCCTGGGGCAAAGTCTGAGGAGAGAAGGACTCTTCAATATCTTGAGTTAAATCGATGATAGGGTCACTATGCTGGGATAAGAATTGATTTCTTACCGGGAAGCTTTCCTAGTTGTCCCCTGTACTAGTGAGATGAAACTCGACTAAGGTACGAATGAGACCATGATGAAACAAATTGGTTTCAGGTTTTTGACTCAGCCATTGGTAAAATTTAGACATCTTTTGCAGACTCCTGTGTAAAGAGAAGGGTAGGTTTAAATGAAACCCCTGATTATTCGTGAGCAATCATATATGGAAATAGAAAACGATCCCGTAGTGTCCCTCACAAGTAATAAACTATTTAATTATTAACATGAGATTGTGCCATATGGTATGAAAGAGTTCTAATGTCATACCCTTTATGTGATATCGTGACCGCTTTGATGCCAACAGAGACTTCCATGGGATGTTGTTCACTTTCATTTTTTTGAACCAATTATCCCCTAAGTAAGGAAGACCCGTTGCCAGAGCAATAAATTCCTCATTAACCTGCAATTGGACATCCCCAATCTTAACCTTGGTTGCATCGAATGTTTTGGACAATGTGTTGGCCACTTCTATGTTGAATCCTTTAAACGACCATACAAACCCTAACCAACCAACCTGGGAGAGTCTATTAGTCACGTCATCATGAGTTAGCAATGTTTGCGACCCATTTGGCTCTATTCTCACTATAGGAGCCATAAGCTTTCGAGAAGGGTTAACAACGAAGGTAAAATAGAAGACGAGGATGTAGATTTTGTGAAGGTGAAAACATTGTAGACACAACAGGCTAAACCCATAAGTAATGAGGGAGGTCAAATTGACATACATGATGACAAACAAAAACTGAAGGAGTTGAGGATGTCCTAAAACCATCTCACACCCAAAATCTTGATTATCTCATGTAGAATAGAGGACAGAAGGGTTCGAAGTAGATATACCCATGTAATACTCACAACCTACCATGAACCACTGACTTGAGTTCACGAACATTATCATGGTAAAAGGTAATGATTTCACAGATAGCCAAAAGGTCGGGCTAGGGTGTAGGAATATCATTAAAGAGTATGTCGTGATATGATTTGGAAATATCGACAAATGTGTTGAGATTGTTTTTAGAGGGGTAGGTTTTAATAAAATCATTTTTCATTAGTTTATCATTAGTTTTGAACAAAGTTTTACTCTAGGCTTGACCCTCAAATTTAGTTAGAAAAGTTTATTTAAATCAATCTTGTAGATTTCTGATTGAAGTTTAGATTTTAGGAAATTAATTATACTTGGGTTGTTGATCCTTCACACAAAACATAATACAAATACCTTATTCCTGCACATTAGATTAGCTAAAAAAAAAATGATAATTTGTGATTCTTGCATGGAGATATTATTGACAGAGTTTGATCAACGATTTGCACGAAAAGAACCTTCAATTTCATGCTTCACAGTCATGAAATTAAAGAGGAAAAATAATCATTAATTTACACAAACATACTCTCATGAAAATGATAAGAAAGAATTTAAGCAAGATTGATTGGAAAAACAACATACTTTTACAAAATAAAATTTGTCAATCTAATGAATATACATACTGGGCAGTGAGTAAAAAAAAACGATTGTGTATTTCAAATGACAATGAAGCAAGGTGCTAGTTGGGTAGCCAACATATACCAAGGAGCATCATCTCAGACAAAGATACCAAATTTCTTAGTACATTTTGGACTAAATTGTGGGAGAAGATGGACACTAAGTTAAAGAGTTCTACAGTATTCCATCCACAGAAAAATGGGGAAAAAGAAGTTGCCAACAAGACTTTGGTACATCTTTTGATGGGTTACAACTAGAAGAATCTAAGATCCAATATGAAAATCTGATTTACATACAACAATCTTATAATAGAGAAGTGCACACTTTTACTAGTAAGTAACCTTTTGAAACTTGTTTTGGGTATTTCCGCCTTCATCCTTGGGTGTTGTATATAGAAAACAAGGAGGAGTGAAGGAGGACCTCATAGGAGATGCCTTGCGAGTAGAAAAATTTGTTGAGAATATTAGGTAGATCCATTTACAATTACAAGAGACATTGAATAAGTCATAGGAAAAATACAAGGCCAGACATGATTACCAAAAAACTGAAAAGTCATTCAAAGTGGCAGATAAATTATGGTTACAACTTAATAAGGAAAGACTACAATTTCATAGTAAGAAGATCAAGGCTCTACACTATGGACCTTTCAAGATATTAGAGAAAGGTGGGAGATAACACCTACAAACTCAGTCTACCTCCATACATGCGCAATTACTTAGTAGTGAATGTGGAGAATCTCAAACTCTACAAGCCTTCCATATTGGATTAGGAAGAGGAGTTGGTCCCACCTTCCATAGAGGACTTAGAACTATATGCTCATCCAAAGTTGGAAAATGACACAATTTTGTAGAAGCGGTCCAAAACTACAAGATAGGGGTAGCATGAACTTTGGCATGTTGGGTTGAAAGGACAACTTCTAGGCAAAGAAAAGTGGTACTCCAAGGAGAAGGTAGAGGAAAACTTTCCTCACCTCATTTAGTAAAGATTTTGGGGAGAAAAAGCCTCCCTAAATGGGGAGGTATGATCTGTACTTGACTGATATATTGTTTGTCATATATCTCGATGCTTTATGGGTGAAAATTTTGGAGGAATCAACTTGTAGAGCCATTTTAGTAGTTGGTCCCAATTTGGAAATTTGGGTCCAAAAAAATTGTCTAAAATATTCTAGAGCCATTTTGAGGCATATGGAAACATTTGTGTGGTACAAATATTACTATAAGGCCTCCAACTATATTCTACACATGGATACCTTTCTAATGATGCAAGAATCGCCTCAATCGGAGTTTGTATGTGAAATTTATTCCTCCCGCAAGTTGACCTACTATATTGATCACCATGGTGTGAGTGGATGCCACATTGGCCCCCATTACTTAAATGTGTGGAGCTAGCCACATAGTGTATTTTATAGAACATTCTATAAGGTCCAAACCCAACCACTAATTAAGGGTTGAGGAAGTTAATTCCCTAACCCTAGATGACTATCAGGCTATGTTAAATACCGAGTCCTTAGGAGGAGAAGGGGTTTCATTATTTTGCATTGTATCTTGTTCAATATCTAAGCAAAATGTTTGAGAATGGTGCTCTCTTAGCATAACAAAGGAGGAGAGATTCTATAGAAACCATACATGCCATAGTTTGAAATGCAACTCCATAGAGAGTGCCTCTTCTTTGTATTTTCATTTGAAGAAAAGAGAGAAGCCCAACCTCACCTTGTAGTTGGGTTTTCTCCAAATATGTTATGATGAATTGTATAGTAAAATATCCATGATAGATAGTTTACATATAAAAAACAAAATGAACATACTCAATCACAACAATCTACATTCCCAAGCGAAAAATCTACATTCCCAAGCAAATCCCAAGCAAATTCTGAGATATGGGATTTTATTTTATCGAGTACATTTTGCTGCAAGGATTTTCCCTAACACACCACGATCACCAAATGCACCAGGAACCATAACACCATCTGCATCCCCATCCATGAGAGACCTCCAAGAAACTATTGGTGCCTCTTTTGCAAAGATTCACATTAAACATTTATAATATTCTCCTCAACATCATGACAAGTTATAGTGTCTGGTTTGCAAGCCAACCATTCGATCAAAACTAGTGTTGCTGGCAAAATTGGACTAAATGAAACATCCTCTATATTATTCCTGAACCAAAAATTCATGAACCAAAAACCTCCACATCGGCCTCTATATTTGGCAACATGGGAAGAAGCTCAATTGGAACAAACCTTGAATCAAAATTGTACAGAGACCAATCATGCAACATGCTATGAGGAAGATCTTCAATGGAAGAAATTGGAGTATCATCATCAAAGAAAACATATTCATCCATCTCATCCTCTTTAGACTTTTAGAATGTAGGCAAAGGATAATCATTGGCAATCTCATTTTCATTTTTTTTTGGTAAAATTTCTTCTTTTTCACTGGGGCCCTTTGTTGGCTCCTCAGAGAATTCTACTTCTCCTCTTCTTGGAACAACTAGAAAAATTTCTCTTCCTCATCAAAATATTCTGTGGGTGATGAACAAGAAGGTGCTGAAATACCACTTTCCTAGATATTTATATTGCCATTTTTTACCACATCTCCACAAATGCTTATATCCTTGACTTCCTACAGTTATTTTCCAAGGTCACAAGCATGGACTGTTAGAATATGAAATATGTGTGCTCATTTTACCATTGACAATACCCTTGTCACCCAACCATAGGCCGAAGCCACCCTCCGAGCACCTTAACCTTGACAGAGAATCATTCCGGAAGAAAACCCTAGGCTAGATAGCCAAACAAAGGGCAGTGCACCTTTCCCCAAGGATAGTGCACCAACAAAACCTGATCATATAGTCCAAACCCTAGTCAAGAGAGAGTCCAAGACAAACGTGATCTGCTAGCTGCAACAACTGCAATGGAAACTCTCCTCAAACTTGCGCACAAGACTGGGCACTGCAATTATGAGACTGCCTGCCAAAATGAGAACTGACCTCCTATATTTATACTAATTCTGGCTAACTGCCTGGGCCGACTTCTCAATCTAGGTATCTATCTATTCAGTATATTTTATTATTTCTGGTTGACTTCTTCTCTTGGAGGCTAATAACCTAATATAAATTATCTTCTTGAGCCGACAAGTGTTCTAGGGTTATTATCCAACTCATTAGGGTTTCTTCTTACTTCCCGGAGTATTCTATCCTCGTTAGGTTTACACGTGGAGGTAAATACCTCCCACAGCTACCATAATATCAACACTCCCTCCTAGCTAGGGAGGTATTACAGGTACTGTTCTTGAGCACAAAACATACCATTCACCCGGTAGCATCAACATAGTTATATAGACTAGATCATGACTAGATCATGAGCACCATCATCATCATCAGCTGCATCATCTCTTGAAACCATACTCTATCTGAGTAATCAGACATGATTCTCACTCCACAGGGTGATACAAGAGCCATTCTTGTAATCTAGAAGAGTAAATGTTCTGAACCATTTTCTGTCTGGAAAATCTTTGTTCATCATTCATTTGATTGATAATTATTTCCAATAAACTGTTGATAGTATTCAAGGCAATCAGAAAAAAATGGAACACAACTGTGTCTATCCATAGTAGTACATAACTACAATCCAGTGGTACACTACCACACCAAGTAACACACAAGTACTTGATCAGCAATGTATAGTCATGAACAGTGGAACACATCCACCATAGTAGTATACATCTATTGTCATACAGTTTTCATAACAATCATCTGATACCAACCTTCACAGAAACAATGTTATGATATAAATTGAATCATCTGAGCCAATCTTTCACTCACATCTGTGAGATCTGAAAGAATATTTTCCCTCAGAGTAGAACAATGAGATATCTAGACTATTCTTCTCAAGCAAGGAAGAATAGTTGTCCTGACTTCTAAACCTGGACCATTCCCCACCCTAGGCCATTCTTCCTACACTAATCAAAGTGCACCCTGGAGAGAATGTATAAACCCTAAGGAATGCCTATCCCTGATTGTTGAGCCTAGACCATTCCCCACCCTGGGCCATTCCTCCTACACTAATCAAAGTGCACCCTGGAGAGAATGTATAAACCCTAATGAATGACTGTTTGGACCATTTCCTCTGTTAACCACAAGAGGAAAATATTGTCTTGTATCAACCTCCAAAATGGACCATTCCTCATGTTAACCACAATGAGAAATCGTTGTCCGGTGAGGCAGGCCGGTCTTCTTGAGTAACACTCAAGAAGAGAGACTGCCCTAGAACACTCCCCATGTTAACCACAATGGGAAGTCATTGTTTATGATACATCAAAAATCTTGACCATTTCCCATGTTAACCACAATGGGAAATCGTTGTCCGTCAGAAATCTCAATCCACTTTCCAAATAGGAAAGCATCTGTCCAAGATGTACTATTTTTCAATCTTGAAAATGAATGTCCTCAATAATATTTTAAGTGCTCCCTCCCAACCTGGGAGTCATCTCTTCCTTTTTCAATAAGGAAGTCATCTCCATGAGCTCCAGCTTGAATACGCAAACTCTTTCATCTTGGATAGAAGCTTTACCAAAATGTCTGCTTATCTGCTCATTTGTGGAGATATGTATTGGAGAACCACTATCTCCTTTTTGGACTTCATCACAGATAATGTAATGCTTGATTTTAAATGTACTTTAGTCTAGAACACTGGTTGTCTGTGAAGGCTTCATGTAGATCTGAACAATAGAGTATATCATTGTTGGAAAAACTGGAACATATCCATGTGGAACTTCTTCTATCATCATGATATCTGATCTACTGAGTAATAATCTTGATGTTATAGGAAATCTTCACCACCCTTCTACTATGCACTGGAGTTTCTCCACCAAGTTATCTTCTTCTATCTGCATACAAGGGTCTATTTCTGGTATGCCTCAAAGTCTTGAGATTTCTCTTCATACGCTCTTTATTCAATTTCTCTGGAGAGCATTCTTTGCATTTATCTGATGTAGAACTCCAACTCATGGATGTTGCAGATGATATAATGACTCATGTAGAGATAAGTCTGGTTTATTGGAACAAGTAATCATCATAGTCTTCTCCCTCCATCTGGGAGAACCCCTAGTTTTGGATCTTGCAATGCTTTCATTCATAAGTCTTCCATACATTGTTCTTCATCATGACTTTCAGTTCCTCTGCTTGATTTCTTTTATTGAGTTTATATTGGGATGACAATCTTGTGATTCTTGATACAATGACTAGTTGTTCTAGCTTCTCTTTCTTTCTTGTAATCTTCATGTGTTTCTTTAGTTCTCGGGTCCATGGAGTTTCTTATAGATTCCATGCCCTAAAGATTCCATCATAGGATCATGGATGTGGATGGAAAATTAGGGATACTTTAAGGCTTCTCTTCGAAGAATTCTTCTTCTAAGGTCGAACTGAACACGTACTTCCTTTCATGGATGCTACCATGGATATGTACTTCATCATCTTCAATGGATCATAGGATTAGCTCCCTCCTAATCCTTGCTTCATGCATGCTCTTCTCTTTGGTGATGTATAATCGGCTCCCTCCATCTGGTAGAGTCCATGCTTTTGTCTGCATCCTTGTTGTCTACTACAATATATAATTGGCTCTCTCTGTCTGACAAAATCCATGCTTCGGTCTTGTTGTCTTCTACAAAAATGTCATAAGTCTTTCTCCAATTTCCTCTTGATTGCTGACTTCTTTCTATCTTGGCTTCTTCTAAGTCTATTCATGTTTGATTCGACTTATCTTGCAATAGCTTCCACATGATTGGTTTGATGTATTTCATTATTTCATGTATTATCTAATGATATCAATCCTTATCTTGTTGTTCTTCCATCGGTATAGTTCTTCTTGGAACACATTATCTTCCAAGAGATAGATATACAAGATATGTACAAAGATGATGCAAACAAGATATGTACAAGGAATAAGAAGAGTATTTTTACCTTCAGAAGAATAAGTCTCTTTCATCCTGCTTTTATAGGTTCCTTTTCTTCGGCAACTAATGCTTTGTGTTTCTCCTTCATTTTTCTTTTGCTCAGTACAATGATTCTTGTAGTGGCCATACTTTCGACAGTTGAAGCATTGCACTTCTGAAATGTCTTTCTCTTGATTTGGCTTCCTCCTTGAACCAAACTTCCTTTTGTTCCTGAAATTCTTGAATCTTGCTATGAAGGCTTGATCATCATACTTCTTTTGGGGTTTCTCCTTTGCACTGATCCTTGATTCTTCTTGAACACAGCAAGTCCAAAGTTCTTCAAATGTCGGATACTCCTTCCTTGTGTTCATGCTTGTGGAAAATGCATCCCATGTCTTGGGAAGACCATTGGGTACTATGTTTACTAATTCTTTCTATGAAGTGATTTCTTCAATAACTTGTAGTTGATCTCTTAACTGAGAGATCCTCACAAAGTATGATGTTATGCTGTCATCATCCTTCATCTTCATGTCACAGAGCTCATTCTTCAGACTCATAACTTGTCCAATGTTTCTGATCGAAAAGAGATTTGTTAGGGAATCATACATCTTCTTTCATGAGTCAAGATGGGAGATGTAGGGTATCAAGTGGTCTTTTATGGATTCCACTATGATACTCATGGCATTGATGTCATCGTCTTTGAATTTCTCCATAGCTGCAACATTCCGCGGTTCCTTCTCTTTCCCTTCTTCAAACTCTGGTTTCACGATATCAAGCACTTTATTCTTGGCAAGGATGAGATCAATCCTTTTCTTCCATGCTCTGAAGTTAGAGGCTCCATCTAACTTGTTCTCTATCTTCATAGAATAAGTCATGGCTGCTTTGACTTGGTCAAACCCTAGATTTGACCACAAACTCAAACTTCATGTCTTGGATTGCTGAGAGTATCAGTAGATGCACTAGGATAAAGTGCACTGATCTATCTAGAGATTAGGTCAATCCATTCACTTAAGGTGCCTCAATAAGAGGATTAGGGTTTCTACAACTGCTCCTGCTAGTAACCCTAGTGGTAGTGTCTTGGAATTTGCTTCTGCTAATAACCCTAGCGACAGTTCCTCAACGAGCTCAATATTCTAGTGGCTATGTTTCCTTCCAGTGTTTAGACTGAATGAAGGAGGTGTGGGCCCATAACATGTTAGAATATGAAAGATGTCTTCTCATTTTACCATTGACAATACCCTTTTCACCCAACCATAGGCCGAAGCCACCCTCCGAGCACCTTAACCTTGACAAAGAATCATTCTAGAAGAAAACTCTAGGCTAGATAGCCAAACAAAGGGTAGTGCACCTTTCCCCAAGGATAGCGCACTAGCAAGAGATGATCAGATAGTCCAAACCCTAGCCAAGAGATAGTCCAAGCCAAATGTGATCTGCTAGTTGTAGCAGCTGCAATGCCAACTCTCCTCAAACCTGCACACAAGACTGGGAACTGTAGTGTGCACAAGACTAGGCACTGCAATTCTAAGACTGCCTGCCAGAATGAGAACTGGCCTCCTGTATTTATACTAATTCTGGCTAACTGCCTGGGCCGACTTCTCATTTTGGGTATCTGTCTATTTAGTATATATTATTATTTATGACTGACTTCTTCTCTTGGAGGCTAATAACCTAATATAAATTATCTTCTTGAGCCGAGAAGTCTTCTAGGGTTATTAGCCAACTCATTAGGGTTTCTTCTTGCTTCCCGGAGTATTCTATCCTCGTCAGGTTTACACATGGAGGTAAATACCTCTCGCAACTACCATAATATCAGCAAGGACAATCCAAAGAAGAGATTACTAGTTCCAGATGAGGTTTTGTCCAAACGCATCAGCTGATTTGCAACGAAGTCTCCATTGGAAACAACATAATCACTGCCATAAAACCATCCAATATTATTACCCTTCTTGTATTCATCAACCTGATCACTCGAGCCACCATCTCATCAAACCAATGTTCTGGATCACCTCCATCAATTTTTGACAAAGCTTTGTAGACCTCGATACACAGAGCATCCTTCTCATAAAACATATAAAAAAACTTCTTGTAGCATCTAGCAGGCTTCACACATACACTATGCATACCCTGTGGAAAACCACACAACTGTCACACATTTAATCTAACCATGTAATTTATGGTTGTCAATTACTTTGATGGAAAAATGTGCCCATGATTTAACTTCGATCTCACCCTCCGATACCACCATACTACTTTGAATGCATGTGTCTGACTTATTTCATAAGTTCAAAACACGTTCGTAAATTCGCCTTCAAAAACTCCGATACTACCTTTGGATGTACGACATGGTTTATTTTTATTTTTATGGAAATATAGGCCATTGTGACTTTATAACAACCTTTAGCTTACCAAAGTGTTGGAATATGGATAAATATTTTACTATATAGAAGTTTGACTTTATGCCTTTTGAGAAAGCAATTAAAATAATATAAAAATATGAATTATGATGGAGGGTCCTTTATATAGTTTTTAGGACTAAATATAATCAAAGATTATGTGGGTATGGGTACTATTTTGCAAGGCTCAAATGGTTTAAAGTTATGATGGTACTTAGTTGGTTCATTAGAATATTAATTACAAGTATAAGAATATGTTGAAGGGAAAGAAAATTTCAATAGAATATTAATTACAAGTATAAGAATACGGTGAAGGAAAATAAAAATGCAATAGACAAGATAATGAATTCAAAAGGTACAACCAAATGCAAGGTTATTTGAGGGAAGGAAAATGTTGACAGCAACGATAGATCAACATATTGTGTAATTGCATCAATTTTGTCACACATTTTAAATAATGTTTTCACTTCAAATTCACTCATTACCATGCAATTTTAGCTATTGCATTTGAAATTACAATAAATTTCAAGTTTTCATATGCAGTATCTTCTCTTATGGACCTAACCTCCTTTACCCCTCATGTATGTAGAATAATATATTTTCCATGTAATAAAGGTCGACATTAGTTTATAAGACTATTTAATAAATGTGAACAAGTCAATGTAAGAAGGCCTAATAGAAGCTTTCGCTTCTAGAAATATCTTCTGCTAGAAGGTTCTTTAGAAGATAGAATCAATATAAATAAGAGTAGGAGGCATGAGAATTCTTTGTCTTGAGAATTATTATAATAGAGCGCTTCTCTACTGGAGGTTTCCCCCTCAAATAGATAAGTAAACATTGTTTCCTATCAATAAAGGTATTATTTTGGTGTTGTGATTTCATATATTGTGTTGTTTCACTGTTATTCTCTATCGTATTTCTATTTTATGCTATTATAATAGTTTTGGTACCTTACAAGTGGTATCATAGAACTTTCCTTGGCAAGAATTGTGGGTTATTTTTTTTAGGGTAGAGACGTATTTCAACATCTTAAAACTATAGAGATATGTCATTCAACACATAAATCTGCGGTTGGGGAAGCATACATGCAAGAAATACAAGAGATACTTAAGCTCACATTATTGGACATCCTTGTAACCCATGTTGGTATCCATTCAAGTGGTAGCGCATCAGACAACACTTGTATACGGACTAGGATTGGTATCTTGAACCCTCCATAGATCAATCGATAAATCGTCTGAATGTTATAGTGCCACCAAAAACAACACTCGGGAAGATACTCTCTAGTACTTGGGTAATCATGTAGTACAACTAAGGGTACAGTCTAGCCTCCTTAGTTGTTTCCCTGAGATATTGGACCAAATACTATTGTTGGACCCCACACATATATGAGAGAGATATAGCACATGGAAAACATGTGTCTTTAGAAACCCTAAAGACCCTAACCCTTGGGATGGAAACAGAGAAAAAAAAAACCCAGACAAGATCTATTGCCATGCCACCTTGCCTCTTGCATTTGGGTTGCAAAATTCCTACACATTTCTTCTTGTTAAGAATTTGGAGATTTCGCCATTGCAATATTATTCATATCGGAGTATAATTCTGGAGAAGTTAAAAAAAAGAGTATAGTGGTCCCCCGAGAACCCTTATTCAGGACCTATCCCATTGGCTTCCTCTCCTCGCCCTGGTCATAGTGGTACATTTCATTTTTAAGCCTTTTTTTTTTTCTTAGTGGACCCGACCCCCTTCCCGACACCCTTATTTTCCACCTCTCCCATTGTATTCCCCTTTTCACCCTGATCATTGTGGTACCTATCACTTATAATTCATTCTTTTCTGTGGTCCCACCCACCCATTTCTTTTTACAGGAACCCCTCATATCCAAATGTCCACCACTCACAACCAAGACCTACAAGCTTCCATCACTCAAAACAAGGAGTCCCTCCAACAAGCAACTTTTGATATTGCTTCCATGAATTCCCACCTTGCAAAATTTGAGGCCCAAGTCCAACAAAAAATTGACGCCATGGATGCCAAATTCATCGGAGAATTTCCACCCTCCAGTCTTCTGTCAACCAATTGTTGAACTTCCCTCAGGGCCCTTCCTCCTCGGAACAACCATCCCACTTAGATGGTGTTGATTCCTCCCATTCTATGATCTTTCAATCAAAATCCTTTCATCGTGACCCCTATATTCCCCAATTTGAGGTCGATAAATTTGATGGCTCCGACCCCACGGATTGGGTCATTCAAATGGAACATTATTTCTCTTTGCATGGCATTACTGATGAGTTGGCCAAATTTTGTTATGTTGTTCTCTATCTGGATCCTGAACATTGGAAATGGTGGAAATGGAATAAAAATGCATGTAAGGGGTATGTCCTGTGGACCCAGTTTGCTCTAGAGCTCTATGAACGCTTTGACATTGACACCCACTATTTAGGTCATTTGACCAAGTTGAAATAGTCAGGAATGGTTGAAGAATTTATAACTTCCTTTGATCATTTGGCCTTCAGAATGGAGGGAATGAAAGATGCGTTCTTCCAAGAATGCTTTATCAGTGACCTAAAGGATGAAATATGGGCCCAGGTCTTCATGGGTCACCCTTAGACTTGGTTGGAATCTACTAAATGTGCTATAGAATCACAACAAGTTGTTTTTCCCCAAAACAAAAAACCCTCTTTTCTTCCCCTCCCTTGAACCACCAATCTTGCCCCCCCTACCACTCCCCTTAAGATCCATAAATTAACTCAGGTTGAAATGGTTGAGCGCCAACTCAAGGTTTTTTTCTATAATTGTGATGAAAAATATTTTCCCAGACACAAGTGTAAGGAACAAAAAATATTTATGGCCATTTTAGAGGATGTTGCTAAAGAAGAAGTTGCAGTTTCCCATGTTGAAGAAATACACCCTCTCGATGCGACCACTGAGCCAGTTGACCCACCAGAAGTTGAACCAATGAATTTATTGGATTCCCTGACTGGCTTCTCTACTCCCCCAAAACTCAAGCTCATTGGCTATATTAAGCATAGGAAATTCATTATCCTTGTTGACAATGGAAGCACCCATAATTTTATTCACCACCACATTTCCTAGAAAATCAATTGTTATATTTGTGTCATCAACAATTTTCAAATCATGATAGCCACTAGTGGTTCCATGAAATGTGGCGGGCATTGTGAAAATGTACGTCTTCAAATTGGATAGTACCACCTGAAATCTCATATGTTTACCATCAACATGGGAGGTTGTGACATTGTGCTAGGTGTTGAATGGTTATGCACTCTGGGTTCCATTTTCATGGATTTTAAGGCGTTAACCATGCAAGTCCACCAGGAGGGACAACAATATCAATTCCAAGGAATCACAATAGGTTCTCCTAATATCACCAGATCCCATCGAATGGAAAATCTTCTCAAGAAAGGTCATTCATGTATTATTTCCCAACTTCATTCCATTCGAGCAGTTGAGATACCCTTTGTGGATCTTGACCTCCAATCTATCATGTCCAAACACCAAGTTGTTTTTCCACTCCTTAGGGACTTCTCCCATCATGTGGTTTTCATGATCATTCCATTCCCCTTGTTCATGACAACCTTCCTCCCAATGTTCTCCCTTATCGCCATCCCTTTTCCTAGAAGAATGAAATTGAAAAAACCATGCAGGAGTTGCTTGAAGCAGGTGTTATTTGTCCTAGTACCAACACCTATTCTTCTCTTGTGGTAATGGTACTCAAGAAATAAGGTAATTGGCACATGTGTCCTGACTTTTGCACCCTCAATAAACTTACCATCAAATATAAGTTTCCCATTCTTGTCATTGATGATCTCTTGAATGAATTGAGTGGTGCTCATTACTTTACTAAACTTGATCTTCATTATAGCTACCACCAAATACGTATATAAGAAGCATACATTCCCAAGACTTCCTTTAGAACTCATGAGGGTCACTATGATTTATTGGTCGTTCCCTTTGGCCCATGTAATTCCCCCTCCACCTTCCAAAGTCTAGTGAATCATGCCTTTTATCCTTTTCTCTTTCCTTTTGACTTAGTTTATTTTATGATATTCTCATCTATAGTAAAACTTGACATTGCATCTCACCCATGTGGATCAAGTTCTCCATCTACTCTCTAAGCATCAACTTTTTCTCAAGCAATTTAAATGTGCCTTTGGAGCCTCAGAAGTGGAGTACCTGGGTCATATTGTTGGCAAGGACAGTGCATGGGTAGATCCTAAGAGATTTGAATCTATGCAGGAGTGACCTCGCCCAAAACATTTTAATATATTGCATGGATTTTAGGGTTTAACATGTTATTATCACAAGTTTGTTAATAATTATGGAAAAATAGCCGCACCTCTCACTACTCTCCCTAAAACCAATTCCTTCACTTGGAATCCAATAGTTGATCAATCCTTCCATGCCTTGAAATAAGCTATGTGCATGAATTCGGTATTGGAACTTCCCGAATTCACAAAGACTTTTCTCTTGGAATGTGATGCTTCAAGAAAACGAATTGGGGCAGTCCTCATGCAAGATGGTTGGCCTTTGGCCTTCACCAACAAACAAATTTTAGACAAAAATTTGGGCCAATCAATCTATGAAAAAGAATTTTTTTCTATTCTTCATTCCATGGATCTCTAACATCCTTATCTATTGGGGAAACAATTCTAGATTAAAACTGTTCACCAAAGCCTCAAGTATTTTCTAGAACAACGAATTCCATCCCTAGAGAAACAAAAATGGGTAACCAATCTATTTGGATATGATTATGATATCATCTACAAGAAGGGAAAAGAAAATTTGGTCTTTGATGCTCTTTCCCGAAAATATGAAGAAGAAGGGTCCCTCTTTTCCCTCTCCTTCGTTGTACCTAATTGGCTTCAAGTTGTTCGCTAGGAATGGTTGCAAGATCCCAAAATATCTCACTTGATCCAACAATTGAAAGAAAATTCTCTAGCTTTTCTAGGGTACTCTTGGAATAATAATGAGCTTCGCTACAAAGGCCATCTATATTTAAGAAAACAATCACAACTTAAATCTACTGTGATTTATGAGTTTCATGCTTCACCCACCGTTGGGAATTCAGGGTTTATCAAAACCTATGAAAGGGTCAAACATTTTTTTTTCTTGGGATGGTTTGAAACAAGAGGTCTGCACATTTGTGGTTGAATGTGATGTTTGTCAATGCAACAAGGGAGAAACAATCAAATCCCTAGACACACTCTAACCCCTTCCAATTCCCCCTTCTATTTGGTAGGATATTTCTATGGATTTCATTGTGGGATTACCTAAATCCGAAAACAAGACAATCATCATGGTGGTGGTTGATTGTCTTTCCAAATAAGCTCATTTCTGTGCTCTGCAACATACCTTCACCTCATCCACAGTGGATCAAGTTTTCATGGATAATTTCTTCAAACTTCATGGCATGCCACATTCTATTATCTTTGACAAGGATCCCACGTTCACCAACAAGTTTTGGAAGAATTGTTCAAGTCGTAGGGCACCTAATTACATCTCAGCACCGCCTATCATCCCCATACTGATGGCCAAAATAAAATTTTCAACAAATGTTTG
Source organism: Picea mariana (assembly GCA_032191745.1). Classification (NCBI taxonomy): domain Eukaryota; kingdom Viridiplantae; phylum Streptophyta; class Pinopsida; order Pinales; family Pinaceae; genus Picea; species Picea mariana. Next base: position 403,776 of record JASDQU010101553.1, on the reverse strand, counting down.
GAAACAAATTTAAGGTGTTGTGCATCTGACTGCCAACATCCGTGGGCTTAATGGTTACCACTAGTTGAATGGTGGTATAACACATCTTACCATACAACCATTTGCATGAGTCCTTTTGAATAGGTATATGGAAAAAATCCATCGTCAATTCTCTTATACATTCCAAGTGTCTCTAAGGTTCAGGAGGTTGAAAAAAATCTTACAGTATGCGAGTCCATTCTCTGTATCCTCAAAGACAATTTGGTGATGGCTCAAAATTGCATGAAGCAACAAGCTGATCAAGGTCATTCTAAAAGTCAATTTGTTGAAGGGGACCATGTGTTTCTTTGTCTACAAACTTATAAGCAGACTTCACTCAAAAATGAAGATTGTCATAAGATTTCTCCCATATTTTATGGTCCTTATGCCATTCTCAAGAATCTGGGGCACGTCGCCTACCAATTAGCTATGCCTAGTGATTCTAATCTCCTTCCTATTTTTCATGTCTCATGCTTAAAGAAAGTGATTGGAACTAAGTGCCAAACTCAAACCCGTCTCCCTAAGTTGGATGAAGAAGGTTCCATTTGGTTACAAACACAAGCAATCTTGACCAGCGCGAATGTCATCTCCGTCAACGCACCATTCGGGAATTGTTAGTGCAATGGAAAGCTACAAATCCAAAAGTTTCCACCTGGGAGCCCGATACCATTCTGCAATAATTTCCTCATCTTAAGCCTTGAGGACAAGGTTGTTTTTCAAGGGGGAGGGCATGTTAGGGACCTAACCTCCCTAATCCCTCATGTAGGTAGAATAATATATTTTCCATGTAATAAAGGCTGCCATTAGTTATAAGGCTTATTTAATAAATTTGAACAAGTCAATGTAAAAAGACCTAATAGAAGCTTCCGCTCAAAGGTTCTTTAGAAAATAGAATTAGTATAAATAAGAGTAGGAGGCATGAGAAGTCTTTTTCTTGAAAATTATTGTAATAGAGTGTTTCTCTACTAGAGGTTTCCCCCTTGAAGTGGCAAGTGAACATTGTTTCCTATCAATAAAGGTATTATTTTGGTGTTTTGGTTTCATATATTGTGATGTTCCGTTGTTATTCTCTATTGTATTTATTTTTTCTACTATTATCTAGTACCTTACATTCTCACCATTAACATTAAACTATGTGATGCTTCTTAAAACTATTTCTATTTGTTTCACCAAAACATTATTTATGTAGCTATAAGTGCAACTTGGATCTATGGAAACAATAATTTCTTCACTTTGAAGTTTTCCTTGCACTTAAAACATGAAAGAATGATATTTCATTAGTTACATCCATACTCATTTTCTTTTCCCATCTAGCTAAGAAAATTTCTTTAAATTCATCCATGGTGAGTTTATTTATGCTATTGAAAATGTGCCACCAAATATATGCTTTATCCTTAAAATTTACAAACAAAATCCATAAAAATGAGGAATTTTTTTTCCTTTATGTTAATCCACCACTCTCTAGTATCCTCATTTCTAGAAAAGGATGAGATAGATTCTCTATCAAACTTCAAATACAAGATCTAGGGTATTAAGGATGAAACTGAGAAAAAACGAGGAGGATATATATTTCTCAGTATTTATTCGAAATTTTTGAAATTTTAATGGTCAATAGTATCCTCCAAGGTACAATTATCCTCCAATTTGTCATTAAATTATGGCAGGTAGTGAGAGAGATAGAGATATTGAAATATATGGTTATTTTTACCCCTCGAAATAATATATTTTGAGACCTGAGACTTAAAATGCACATATCGCCTCCAAAACACATCTTAATTAGATGAAATTTTAGTAGTAGGTGCTTCCATATTATATCTTTTTTTTTCCACACAAAATTTCATATTATATTTATAAAAATATAATATGTTCTCAAAATAGACATTACATCAATCGATCCTTTAGATTTCATGGACTAATCCAAAAATAAACATGGCTACACATAATTTTCCAAATTCCTTACACTAATATCATCTTCTCCTGTGTCCAAAAAAGACCATTACCAAAAAGTAAAATGTCTTTCATACATAGTTGAATACTGAAGCTACTAAAACCTCCATCTTTGAACTAGGAAACAAAAAAATTACTCCCCTGTAGAATACTAAAACATGTTTTAAAAAAGAGTAGGGCCCTCATGGCCTCCTCCCCATTGATTGTAAGCAATTCTCCCTGGAAGATTTTTTAGAGCCTATTTTGATAATTTGTCCACCTCTTGATTCTCTTCCCAAAAAATGTGAGAAATGGATATGTTCCTGATGTGATTGCCAAGTTCATTAATCCTATCCTTCCAACTCTCTAATGTAACAACCTGAAGTGCTCCTTTCCTATTGGGCCAATCAATGACAACGTTTGAGTCCCCTAGAACATGTAAATCTAAAATTGAAAGCCTTGAAGCCATAATTAGAGTTTCCCAAACTCCCATGAGTTTAGCCCTAGTATTTGTGCCTCTTCCACAATTTATATTCCATATATAAGCCATGAAATCATTGATATTTAGGACTCCACCTTCCCCACTTTGTTTTCCATTCTATTGCGATGCCCCATCAAACCACCCAATGACTATATCTTCAGGAATTTCAGTGGCTCATATTCTAGGAAGATAATATTTTCCTTTTTCCTGTGATTGCCCACAAGTCCTAAAGTTTGTAAAACTATCTTTTGAACGGAGGGGATCCCTAACTCAAAGATAGTTTTGTTTCTATCAAGCCAAATAAACCAACAAACAAAGGATGGGAGAGTTGGAAATGTAAATTTTTGTTTAGCCCAATTTTCAAAGCACTCGTTCACCGATTGGCCATTCCATCCATAAGAGAGATTTAGAGCAATTTTAATTCTTTCCCAAACTGTAATCATGAAAGGACAAGTTACAAAGAGATGCTTACCAGATTCCCTCTTTCCTTTTCAAAGATAGAAAATCCCTGGCCCCGTCCAGCCTCTTTTTTGAAGATTTTTCCATGTTAAAATTTTATTTTCAACCACAATCCAGGTGAATAATTTTATCTTTAGTGAACAGTTCCAATTCCATAGTTTTTTCCTCCAGCCACCAATTTTAAATTTCCACAGTTTTGAGGCAAGGGCATTATACACATTTTTGACTGAGAACTGCCCTGAATTATCACCACCCATCCACTTTAATTCATCTAGTTTATCCAAGAGATGAACCCCTGATCCAATCAGGTTCCTCCTGTACATCTCCTATTCTACTGCTAATTCTCCTTCTAGCCCCAAATCTGCACTGTCTAATCACTTTGTGCAAATCAAACCCTGTGGAAGAGAGTGTCTCGCTTGATACATAAGGTATACATTTTTTTGATTAACTAAAAGGACCATCTCGTTTGATAATATGGATTCCTTCCCCATACCCAGAATTACATCCTTTCCAATTAAAATGGAGTGTCTAGAGCCCAGGTTCTAGGCCAACCAATGTAAAATAAATGGTAAAGTATTAAGAATATTTTTCCAAGTCTGGGAACCATGGGACATGACTGAAGAGGTTGATCTTAACCAAGACAACATTGATCCATGGGGTAAGTACTTATATTTTATCACCCAGTTTCAAATGTCGTTCTTCATCAATACTCTCCATAGAGTATAAGTCACCAGAGGCCTGTAGAAAACAAATATATTTCTCAGACCCCACCCTCCATAAAAAAATTTCTTCGAAATTGTCTCCCAACTGCATAAGTGATAGCTTTGCTTCTGCTTGCTGTCTAACCAAATGTAATGTCCCCCACCTCTTAGAGAGGTGACGAGGAGACTCAGCGGCCTGGGCACCCCCACTAGGTCATAGTCTCACACCGAGGGGGGGAAAGTCAAGAAGTTAAAAGTTATATTTTTAAGTTGACTTAAGAAAGGAAAAGGATAAAGGAGTAAAAGATAACTCAATAGAAGAATAGAAGATTTACCCAGGGAGTTAACCTAACTCAACAGAGAACTAGAAGGAAAAGTATAAGTAAGAGGTTGGGGCACACCTATTAGCCATTCTAGTTTTGGATTAGCATTTGCTATTGCTCTTGAGCATTCAGTTTGGGGGTTTTGCTGTACAAACCCTTGTGAGAAACTCACTGGTGGAATATCCACTCACCTTGTTCCGCAGCTTGGTCTCGGGGATGAAAGACTCCTCCACACCATTCTAGTCTCATCCCATCTCCATCTAGCGCTTCAGAAGGTAGCAGGCCATATTGTTCTTGTGTTTCCAGCAAGGGCGCACCATCATCTAGAGGGAGGTTCGATCCAACTTATCCTGAGGGCCTGGGGCCATTTTGACAGTTGGGTTTTGTTTGCAGGGTCAGGACCATTAGTTNATCCAACTTATCCTGAGGGCCTGGGGCCATTCTGACAGTTGGGTTTTGTTTGCAGGGTCAGGACCATTATTTTGAGGGATTTTTTGGAGGGTTATCATCATTCTACATTTGTCTGTAGATTGGGACGTCTTGGAGCCATAGGGGATGTCCTGTGATTCAGTAAAACTCAGATCTAGGGAGATCTTCTTGAGATCTAAGTCCGAAACTTCTCCCACGGGATTCTCATAGCCCGATCTATATTCTTGGAGAGTTTCAGAGCATTTGGAGGCCTCCTTCATCAGGGATGAACTAGCTAGGGTTTCAGTCATCTAGTGGGGTGCACCATTCAATGGAGGAATTCAAATCTACAGGGTTTGAGAGTGGATTTGGGAATTTGGACATCTAGGTTTTCCTTATAGTTGCCCGATCTATCATTTGGCATATTTCTCAGGATGATTGGACACTTTTGGTAGCCGGGCCAAATTATTGAGGGCTTCAACATTCTAGCAGGGCGTGGCACTTTCCAACTTGGAGGTTGAGCATTAGTAAGGCTCAGATCTACTTGATTCAATCTTCATTGTATATCCAACCTTTGGAAGCTTATTTTGTATTGTTGGGAGCATTTTGTAGCATCTCATATCTATTGCTTGTACGACCATCTGAGTTTTATGCCAGATCGGCCATCTATTGTATTGATCTTACATTGCTCATAATAAAAAGGTCAAATCTTTGCTTGTGCTTCTACATCTTGAATATATTGTGATCTTCATGTGTTGATGAATCTTGTATGCACTTAATAACTCAATAAATACTTGCACATCAATATATCAGTAGTAGTTAGTGATTCCAAGAAAATATTTGGCTTGGGATCATTACAGTGGTATTCGAGCCTCGATCCTCCAAACCTGTGGAGAGATCGGTGTATGCAGAGGTACAAGGGAATTGTTATGGGTTGGAGGAAGAAAAACAACAATGAAATAGAGCCAGAAATGGAAGGGTCAGGAGATGACCATGAGCCTCAGGTCTTAGGGCTTGGCTCTCTTAGTAGCCAAATTTGGTAAGTTCCAGCAAAACATGAACCGCACAGAAATCACATTGGTCCAACAGTTGGATGAGTATCAAGAAACCAACAGAAGGGGACAGGCCAAAATCTCTGAAACCTTGAAGAAAGTTGATGAGAATCTACAGAAAATGAACGAGAACCAAACTAGGATAACTGACCTTCTGATGCAAGTAACCCATCGAGGAAAATATCCTGATATGTATGGGAATAAGGAGGCTGGAGGGTCCGGTGGAACCCATGAGGAAGTCAGATATAACTCGGAGAAAGCACCAGGATCCGAAGGAAATCTTGGAGGTGGCACGTTCCATGGGCAGATGGGTAGCAGGACCAATCATAGGCCATACATGCCAGTGTTCACAGATGAACTACTAGGCTGACACTTAGGTAGCAGAGCTAACCCCAGACCATACATGCCCACATTCACAAATGAGCAAGGGAAGCATGAACAGGTTGAAGATTTTGTGGAACAATTAGCCAAGAGTACCAGGGAATAATACATCTTGGATAAGAAAGTTCAAAGATAGATGTCCCTAGACCAGTATTGTCAACTCAGGTTCAGAAACCGGCCTAGGACGAACCACAGGGGTAGCTTTGAGTTTGAGCGAAGGGTAGGGAAGATAGAGATTCCATACTTTGATGGTACATCTAAGATGACAACACAAACATGGGTGCAGAAGCTGGATACTTACCTGCAGCTTAACCCCATGAGAGAGATGAAGGCCATCAAGTTTGCCACTATGTACTTGGATGGCAAGGCCCACGACTAGTGGTACCATGGGATCACCACACTCAACCACAACTAGATTGTATCCTATACAGAATTCACTCAGAGGCTCATTGATAGATTTGATCTAAGAGATCCTGAGTTACATTTTCGGGAGCTCACCCAACTCAAGAAAATAGGTACAGCTGAGGCATACATTGATGAGTTCTAGAGGTTGGCAATGATGGTGCAAGATATTTCCCCAAACAGGCTCATGATGCTCTTTATAGAAGGATTGATGGAACCCTTGAAGGGTTGGGTTAAGGCCTTCAAGCCTACCAGCCTACAGGAAGCCATTTGGAAGACAAGGGATCTGGGTCTAGCTGCTAAACCAAAATTCATACCCATACCACCTCTTAACAATGGTGGAAGAGATCAAAGGCCTCCAATAAACCAGGAAGGACGTGACCCTAAGGGTTATGACAGGGGCCATGGTAGAATAGATGACAACACCAGGAGGGAACTAAGAAGGAAGAAAATCTGCTTCACATGCAAGGAGCCATGGAATCCCTCACACAAGTGCACGGGACAAGGACAGGTACATTACATTGAGGTCACTTCAGATGACGAAGAAGAGGATGAGTATGGTCAAATACAAAACATGGAGGCCGAAACGTTAGAGGTAGCAGAAGAGGAGGTTCTAGAACTAGACTGTGTGACTAGAGAGAAGGCTACGTTGGCATCTATCAACGAGGTACCCAAGTTCAACACCTTCAAGATGAGAGGGGTCTTGCAAGGACAGAGAGTGTTGGTTCTGATTGATGGAGGAGCTTCCCACAATTTCATTGATGCAACATTACTGAAGAGGAGGCACATACCTACAATAGAGTTTGAAGGATTCAAAGTGGAGGTAGCAGGTGGTAGTACTTTGCCCTGTAACAAATACATACCAGGTATGAAACTCACCTTGGGAAGGCACGAGTTAGTTCAGGATGTGTATGTGATGGATCTTCCCGATACCAACATCATCCTAGGGGTGCAGTGGTTGAACACTTTAGGACCCATCACCACAAATTACAAGACCATAGAAATGTCCTTTGTGGGGGAAGGAGGACAAAAGGTTGTGCTCAGAGGCATGACAGGTAACTCTTCCAGAGTGGTCACGACCAAGAGGATGGAAGTCGTCTTCAGAAGGGAAGAAATTGTATACATAGCAGAATGTAAGGTCTCAACATGGGTGGATGAGAAGGGAAAGGTGCATTACACACCAGAGATCAAAAGAATCCTTGACAAGAACTAGCAAGTGTTTGGGCCGATTCCTCCAAGTGTGCCACCAGACAGGGGGTTTGAGCACATCATTGAGCT